>CALYMW010000107.1:0-129193 GCA_944588485.1 Phosphuga atrata
CATTAAGAGTGTCTTGCGATTGTTCTTCGAGATTCACCAGTTTACTTATCTTAGTTACATAATGTTTAGTCGACAAATGGCGATTATATATATCACGACGAGAAAATATTTTTGTACAATACTCGCATACAATTTTAAAGTTTTGGTTGTGACCTCTTTCATGTCTGCGTAAATTTTGAATCAATGAATATCGTTTGGTACACTCGTTACATTTAAACATGATGTATTCACACCAACGTCCAGTATTACAATGGAAGAATGATTAACAATCAAGTTATACAATACAATAGATAGAGAAGAATAAAAAGTGGATGGAAAGTGGATGTAAGTAGATGGAAAGTGGATGCAAGTGGATGCAAGTGGATGGAAAGTGGATGCAAGTGGATGCAAGTGGATGGAAAGTGGATGCAAGTGGATGGAAAGTGGATGCAAGTGGATTCAAGTGGATGGAGAAAGGATGGAAAGTGGATGCAAGTAGATGGAAAGTGGATGCAAGTGGATGCAAGTGGATGGAAAGTGGATGCAAGTGGATGCAAGTGGATGGAAAGTGGATGCAAGTGGATGGAAAGTGGATGCAAGTGGATTCAAGTGGATGGAAAGTGGATGCAAGTGGATGCAAGTAGATGGAAAGTGGATGCAAGTGGATGCAAGTGGATGGAAAGTGGATGCAAGTTGATGCAAGTGGATGGAAAGTGGATGCAAGTGGATGCAAGTGGATGGAAAGTGGATGTAAGTAGATGGAAAGTGGATGCAAGTGGATGCAAGTGGATGGAAAGTGGATGCAAGTGGATGCAAGTGGTTGGAAAGTGGATGCAAGAGGATGGAAAGTGGATGCAAGTGGATGCAAGTGGATGGCCTGTTTAGCGTGGGGTCACATAGACCTCACACCTTGTTTAGCGTGGGGTCACATAGACCTCACACCCTGTTTAGCGTGGGGTCACATAGACCTCATAGTTGGGGTAGGTTACAGATGTTAGGAATGAAGCGCCATTAGGGTGGGTTAGCATTAGATTAGTTGGATTAGGTTAGGGTAGGTTGTAGTTAACATTAGGGTAGGTTAGCATTAGATTAGTTGGGATAGGTTAGGAATGAAGCGCGCCTCATTCCTAACCTATCCCAACTAATCTAATGCTAACCTACCCTAATGTTAACTCAACTAACCTACAACCTACCCTAACCTAATCCAACTAATCTAATGCTAACCCACCCTAATGGCGCTTCATTCCTAACATCTGTAACCTACCCCAACTATGAGGTCTATGTGACCCCACGCTAAACAGGGTGTGAGGTCTATGTGACCCCACGCTAAACAAGGTGTGAGGTCTATGTGACCCCACGCTAAACAGGCCATCCACTTGCATCCACTTGCATCCACTTTCCATCCTCTTGCATCCACTTTCCAACCACTTGCATCCACTTGCATCCACTTTCCATCCACTTGCATCAACTTGCATCCACTTTCCATCCACTTGCATCCACTTGCATCCACTTTCCATCTACTTGCATCCACTTGCATCCACTTTCCATCCACTTGAATCCACTTGCATCCACTTTCCATCCACTTGCATCCACTTTCCATCCACTTGCATCCACTTGCATCCACTTTCCATCCACTTGCATCCACTTGCATCCACTTTCCATCTACTTACATCCACTTTCCATCCACTTTTTATTCTTCTCTATCTATTGTATTGTATAACTTGATTGTTAATCATTCTTCCATTGTAATACTGGACGTTGGTGTGAATACATCATGTTTAAATGTAACGAGTGTACCAAACGATATTCATTGATTCAAAATTTACGCAGACATGAAAGAGGTCACAACCAAAACTTTAAAATTGTATGCGAGTATTGTACAAAAATATTTTCTCGTCGTGATATATATAATCGCCATTTGTCGACTAAACATTATGTAACTAAGATAAGTAAACTGGTGAATCTCGAAGAACAATCGCAAGACACTCTTAATGAAGCCGCATTTAGAAATTTGCGAGATGACGAGATAATCCAGAAAGAAAAACGTATCAAAATACTTGACAATGATGGTCTAGTAATTGAAAATGAAAAATCGAAAGAATTTAGAGATATAATATTAAAGAAAGTACAGCGAGCGAAACAATTGGAAAACGATGACAGCTTGATTGAAAGTAAAGTAAAGAAAGTGGAAGCGAAAGTACCTGAAAATCATGTTATAGATAATGACTTAATGGAAGAAAACAGTTTGGATAAAAGTGTGGCTGAAGATATTGAAGCAGATGTATCTAAAGACTATGCTACAGATATTGAAGCAGATATATCTAAAGATCATGCTATAGATAATGACTTAATGGCGGGGATAAAAGAAAACAGAATAAACGTCTCAATATTAGCTGACTCCTTTAAAGAGTTGCTAAATTACCTGGATTTATTGGAACATCGATTTGATATTAGTAATTCTCAAACATCCAAACAGAATACCCCTGCAGGATTTCCAAGAAATTGCATTAACAAGAGAGAAGAAGATGAAGAAAGTGTTTTCACAGACTATGATTTCGAAGGGAACATACCTTACCTCAATGAAAAAATTGCAAACGGGGAGTCGTTTAATCCATTTATTGAATGGAATGATCCTAACGAGTTGGTTGAACGATTATGGCTGTTAAGAAAGTCACAAAAATTTGGAAACACATCTAAGGATTATGAGATTCAAACTATAGAAAACGCTTTAAGAGAAGCCGATATAATCGAGTAATATTTACGATTGCCTACATGAATTGAATTACTATATAAGTATTTAAATGTATTGATGTAAATTTAAATGTATTATTATTAAAATTTAATAGATCCGTAAATTCTATGTGGAGTTTTCTTTATTTTATAACCTTATCGCCATCCTTGAGAAGCAATATTTCTGATCTATTATTCACAGCTGTTCCGACGCGCATATCTTCCTAGAGATTAGTTCATAATAGGAGGTTGCGATTGAGAATTTTATAATTTATCATTAATTTGTGTTTAGTCTGAAAATGTAGAAAGAGGTTGACATAATGAAAATAGAAATATATTTTATATAGACGTTTATTAAAAGGACAAAAATATGTTAAACAATTATAAACAATTACAATAAAAGAATATATAGATATTATTACAGTTTAAAGTAAAATATATTAATAAAACGTATATAATTTGATTATTTTTCATGTTTTCTCCTTGTCACACATTGAAAATATTCTGTGATTAGACAACGTTTATTATTTCCTGTGTATCGAGGTGTTTTCTTATCAATAATATATTTCTCTATCGTTTATGTTGAAAACTTAGATAACAAAATGAAAGTAAAAATATATACATTATTAACAATTATAAGAAAAATATGCATTATTTAAAATTACAAGAATAAATATATAAACATATATACATAATTAATAGTTACAATACAAAAATATATATTATTTACAATAGAAAAAATATACATTATTTAAAATTACAAGAATAAATATATAAACATTTATACATTATTAATAGTTACAATACAAAAATATACATTATCTACAATACAAAAATATGCATTATGAATGAATTTATTGGGTTGAAGCTGAATAATAAACATTTAAATATACGGAAAACTACTTTATGGAGTAAATTGAAAATTACTTTATGAGATAAGCGTATGGCCAAAGGCTAAAGTACTGCGACCATCTGAGCAGATGAATCTCTTATCGTCATTACTACTTAGCGCGATTTTATTCTGCTGAACTGTGAAGATGGTGTGTTTGTAGCTTCTAAAAATATTCTGTTGCCGATATACAACTTCGCCACTAAACATACATTGTTTATAATCGGCCCCAGTGATATCTCTATCCACTACGCACTTCTTAACTCCTTTAGCCTTTTTGAGCCAATTCGCTTTATCCTCCTCCGTGCAATACGCGTACATTTTCGGTCTCAACGCAATAAATTCATTCATAATCCTACCCCCTAACTCATCCTTCATTAACCCTAAAATGGCTTTATTTTTCAGTGGTATATTGAAAACGTTATCAGGTCTAAAATTGCTGTTATCAAATTTTTCAATGTCCTCCTTGATATCTATATAAATATCATCAGTTTCGATTAATAAAATGAGACTATCGGTGTCGCAGTAGCATAGAGCAACTTTTTCACCATACTTGGGTTTCAGAAAATCGTAAAAAAACTCATACATTAATAATTTCGACAAATCCAAAACGGCAAACCCCACATAAATCGGTTTGTTATAGCAAACTTTTAACTTGTTAAACTGGATCGCAACTAAATTTTCCGTAAACGTGGAAACACTTCTCATGTTCGGTTTAGCTAGAAGTATTTCCGCACCAGGTTTACGACCAATATCATTCCAATGATTAACAAGTTTTACATCCACTCGTTTATTCACATTCTCCATGGTTTTGCCGAATACACTATTGTTCATTAATTTAAAACAGTCTTTTTCGAAATCATTTTTAGCTGTCTGTCGTAAAGTAGTGTTTAGGTCGATATATTGTTTTAGCCAATCAGATTGTTTAAATTTTATAATTCTATGAATTTTTGTAATTTTCAGTCCGTGATTAATTGCCTGCTTTAAAGTTCTGTAGTGAGTAATATATTTTTCTTTGTTGTTTAAATTTGGAATAAGTTTTCTGTTATTAAATTTTGAATTTGGTGGAATCATACTTTCAACGAGGAATGGTAAATCATTATGTGAGGCCTGTAGCGATTCAGGATACTCGATGTCTGCTTCGATAAAATAGCCAATAGGTGAATCATCACTCATTTTCGTCACGTCAAAGTCTAAAATTTCAGTCTCCGTCAGCCATTTAAACTCACCGTAAGGCATTAGTTGAGAAAGTGCCCAGCCATACAAATTATTCGCATCCCAGTACGCTAAATATGTACTGGGATGGTTCGAATTATACTCAGATAAGTATTTATTATTCGCCTTAGCATATCTCAGCGAGGCTTGGCAAATACCCCCTCTAATGCCTTTGGAGACGAAATGGTGCATGTCTATGTCCGTAAAAAGTTCCAAATTTATGTCAGTCATTTTCAGCATTGCATCCCAGCTCAGTCCGGGGGCCGTATAATAATGGGCCGGATCAAGCTGATATGTCGTGATGCATACGTTCCTAAATTGTTCGAAAATATCTGTCAATAGCAATACGTCAGTCTTTAAATATAGGTCAGAGTAATCTTTTAAATTTCGACAGTTGAATGTAGTCCAAACAGTCTGAGCAAAATTATATTCTTTGTCGGTTATGACATAGTTATTTAATGAATCGTTAAAGCAGTCCTTGTGCGGTAAAGATGTTTCAGTCAGCCTATCGAATGAGTCCATGTGTTTGTATGGGAAAACACCTTTCTGTCTTAATAATACAAAATGTTCATTGTTGGGGAAAAATTTTCGAACCTCTATGCATTGATCATCGCTCAAATTTTTCGCTAGTTTCCCCAGAGAACTAGCCATAAATCTTAATGAGTCTATAAATCTCAATTTCAAATAAATTTTATTTTCTACCCCTTTTCTATCTACATATTCCCCGACCGGTAGATTTTTGGTGATAGATATATATTTTTCCTTATTTTGTGGAATAATGTCAATATTTTCCTCGTCGGAGCCAAATTCTTTAATAAACAAATGAACATCATAATTTGACATGTTATGGAAAAATACAGGAATCATTTTAGGAATTTTATAATTCAAATTACAGTTTGAGTGGGCGGCTCCCCGAAATTTGCCTGTTAAATGATCGTGATCGGCGACTTTGTCAGTTACTTGTAATAATTTATTACATATATGACAAGAAGTGGCCGTATCGTATGTATTTTGCTCAAGTGCAGTTAATTTAACCATCGGAAGTACAACGCTTAAATGTTTCCTGTATAATTCCTTAACATCTGCATAGAGGTTCTCGCAAAACAATTTTGGACAATCTTCTCCGGTATAAGTGAAAAATTTACTTAATGAATCATCGAATGAACATTTTATATTATAGGCGAAACTGTACGGTACGTGAATATGTGTTTGATTTGTATAGCTATTGTCAGGGTTCGGTAAGCATGTATCAATTGGCTTTAATAATGATTCAAAATCTGCGTATACAACAAAGGGTATACGCATTTTTCTATCGAAATTTTGAAATTTTAATACATTCCCCGGCATCATATTACCTCTCTTATCTTTTATAAGGTCTTCTGTCGGCATAATAGTGTATATCTTGTTACAGTCATTCGTTCTATGTTGTTTAAAAGTCGTTTCTGTTGAGAAGAAGGTTAAACAGCTATCACATAGATATTTCTTTCTACAATCTACTGAAATCTGACTTCTTACGAGTCGTGAAATATCTTTAATATATACATAATGGCCCTTAACCCCTTCTTCTAAATATAATAAATTTACATGTCTTTCCCTAGTCTCATTAGTATGATAAATTGGTCCTACTACGTCATGCTGTTTAGATTTGAAATTAAATTCCAAACCGTAAACGTTAATGCTAATATTGTTCGTCTATTCGAATTTAGAAATGTCTTTAATTTTAAGCGGAAACTCTAGTCTGTCGTATTTTAATATCGAAGAAAAGTGAGGATATGATGCCGGGCGTTCTGTGTGAACATCTACTGGGTGTAACGCGGATATAATACTCCATAAAAAGCAAAACTCGTCTTCATTTTGAACATTGACACATGCTCGCTTATCCCTAATTTCTTTCGGTAATTCAATAAATGATGACCCACGTATTGGCTTATATTTATTGATATTAATTTCTAAATGGGAAATCTCCCTTAATGACCAACCCGAATCTTTCTCCTGAAACTCGCTACATTTGGTTTTAATTTTGGCACCCATATCATCATAAATTTCGGAAAAGTTGCTCATGCTAGTGGTTAATTCGCGATACTTTGTATTGAATGACTTTAATTCGCCTGCGGGGTTTTTTTCATTTATATAAATACCAAAGAGTTCAATATTAAATTTTACCCCTGAATTATACGTCCTGATAACCTTTTCAATCACGCTACCAACAGTGCCCCTCGAATTGATTATAAAGCTATCTATATCTAGCCCTGACCCATTAATCCTGTATGTTGCGACCCTTTTCTTAAAACTGCTTGAAATTTCAGTGATACCTTTCTGATATGGTTTAGTTGCCACCTGGAGATGCTGTTGTGAGCGCAGATGTCCAGCGTACTTGGCTCTGGTCGGGAAAACTTGATCGCAAACATCACAGCGGTGGATTGATGGGGTTGGTGGGCTCATTTTTAACTTCTTCGAGGTGGAGGGTAGATCGTCGGCCTCTAGGGGTCTCTTGGAGGTAGATGGTGTATCGATGTTGTGATGTTGTTTCATATGGCGTTTTAAGCCGTACATTCTTGCGAATGTTATAGCACACAATTCGCATTTGAGGTTAGTTTTCACCTCTATAAATTAAATTAGCTTGTGAATTGGATATTTATAATATATTTTTAAACTTACCACAGGTTTTCAGATGTCTTGAGAGGGCATCCTTCCTTCCAAACACTTTCACACACTTAGTACAGGAGAACATTTTTAAGTTGGCGACTTGTCGTAACGAAGTTTACTTAAGAACTGATAGAATGAGAGAGTTCGCTGCCTATATATCCCGCTAGATGTTTCACGCCATTGTGTTTATTAAATAAAAACGAATAACAGGGAATTTAGACCGCACTTCATATTTTATTATTTTCTCAGCTCGCGCACCACTGATAAGAAATTATGTCTGACAAAACATCCAGCTGCTTCTTATCGCAAAACCCAGGCAGTAGATTGACCGAAACACAAATACGAAAAACAAAACGAAGAAATTGATTACACTGGTATGCATAAACATCCGGCTATGCTAAACCGAATACTGAAACTTTATTTAAATCTTATTACGTTTATAAAATTAAACACCAACCAATTAGCATTAGCATCGAGATAATTAGTTTAGTAATATCTGCCGCGGCGGATGACGTCATCTACTGAGGGGTAGGCGGTCGGACGGTATCTCCCTTAGGGTACATGCTAGAGCTGTTTTGACACCAGATTTGATTTTTCTCATCAAATGGTTTAAAATGGTTTAGTCTAGTCCGTCTAGTCTTGTCCATCTAGTCTTGTCTGTCTAGTCTTGTCTGTCTAGTCTTGTCTGTATAGTCTTGTCTGTCTAGTCTTGTCTGTCTAGTATTATCAATCTAAATCCTCCCTAATCTCAATTGAATCAACCCCTATCTTAATTTTCACCCCTGACCCCTCATTTTAAATTCCCCCCCCCCCCCCCCCCCACTAACCAACGAACACGTATCTTGCAGCGTCATCTAGACATTCTCGCTCGGACGCGTTCAGAACTATTTTGCATAGGATTCCCCATAAGGGGCTTCGTGCTAGATTTACATGTAAATCTCCATAAGGGGCATCGTGCTAGATTTTACATGTAATTCCCCCATAAGGGGCTAGATTACATGTAAATCCCATAAGGAGGTGGTGGGTTTAGAACGTGACATCTTTCCCTACTGTAGGCACACAGGAGGACTTATAATGTATATTAGGGGAGACTATAATTTTTCGGTATTCAAAAACTTCAAATTTCAAGACAACTATTCCTGTAAATTTCTGAAAATTGATTTCATAACGAAATTCTGCTTAGTTGGTTGTCTGTATCACTCACCATCAAGTTCGGATTCAAAATTCATAGAAGATTTTGAAAGTATTTGTGATGTTTTATCCTCTTGTAAAAATCAATGTGTCTTATTTGGTGATTTTAATATAAACCTATTGTCAGATTCTTTTTATAGTAAATAAATGAAAAGTATGCTATCAACATATGGGATTGAACAGCGTGTAACGGATCCAACACGTATTACTGATAGCAGTTTAACATTAGTTGATTACGTTTTAAGTAATCAAAATCATTTGAGGGTTGTTGTACATGATTGTCCAAAAATAACTGATCACTCTGTGATCACAGTAAATTTACACAATATTGTTAAACCATATGATAATGTAAAAAAAATATAAATCTTAATAGTGAAAACTTAATGAATATTAAAACAGGATTAATGATGATTAATGATGCAGAACTTCAATTTAGACTCTGTTAATACTGAAATTATGTATAAAGAAATTTTGGAAAAATGTGAACTAGTGATTGATGATATTGCGCCCATTAAAACTTGCCAATTTAAATCAAACCTTCCGTGGTTTGATTACGAAGTTCATGATAAAATCAAATTACGGGATAGGTCATATAAAGAGTTCAAAACATGTTCAAATTCAAAAAATTAACAGCAAATAAAATGGCAAAATTTCAAGATCCTCAGGAACGGTATAGTATATCTCCTTAAGCTAAAAATAGAACAGTATTATATTAACAACATAGACAGGTTCAAAAATAACCCGAGAGAAATGTGGAAAACCTTAGAAAGCATAGTAAATAATAATCGTCAGGACATTCCATAAAATATTAGTTTTGTAACTGTTGATGGGAAAATAGTATTGAAAGACAATATGGAAATAGCACACACAGTTTCAATGAATATTTTATCGGAAGTATCCAAGATATCGTCCAGAGTATAGATAATACTGTAACTTGGAGTAATTCAAACAGTAACTTATACATGAAATTTAATAAATTTGAGTTATTCTCTATGCAGGATATACGTAAAAGAGTTGGTGCTTGAACAATAAGTTTTCCTTATACAATACATTGAATTTCAAAATGTTTAAGGGAGTATTTGAAACCATTGGCCTTGTAATTCTGAATTTAATAAATTCATCTCTAACTACAGGTAAAGTTTCACAGAGTCTAAAAATTGGTACCGTTATACCTGTTACCTCTAACTGTCTTGTGAATCAGCAGTGCAACTTACCATATGCTTTATTAAAATCCAATTAGATAACAATAAATATCTTGTTGCAGTTTTGTTTGACCTGAAGAGAGCCCTTGAGACAATCGACAGGAAAATATTGTTATCCAAACTTCAACAATATGGGGTTGGCACAGCACACCTGTGGCTAAGTGATTACCTTACAAACCGTAAGCAAAGGGTACGTTATAAAGACCAAATGTCATCCGAACTGATCAATGATGTATAAATTCCACAGGGAAGTGTTTTAGGTCATCTACTTTTTATTTTGTATTTAAATGATCTTGATCTTTTTGTAAAATGTAAATTTATTAACCTGTTTGCTGATGACACCCTAATTGCATGTAGTGATGTCTACCTTGAAAGAGTCATTGAAAAAATTAATAGTCTTGCTATCAATTAGCAAATATCTCAGCCTAAATAAACTGACACTTAATGTAAATAAAACACAGGCGATGGTCTTAACAACAAAATATAAGTTTGATGCTCTCGATTGATATTATTCATTTGAACATTAATAATGAAAGAATCCAAGTTGGTTCAAATGTAAACTTCAATATTCAATAGCAAATTTTGATTATACTTATAAAAAGATTTCGAGAAAACTTTTCTTTTTCTCTCAGATATATCAACATTTAAAATCCGAGACAAAAATTACTGTATATAATTCAATCAATCAGCTGCCTTTCGATACATCGTATATCTGTTTAATCTCAATAAGTTAAGTATGCTCCAGAAGCTTCAAAATCGTGGAATAAGAATAATACTGAAAACAAATCGTCTCACCCCTATAAGATCAATGTTAATGACCATTAGTTGGTTTTCAGTGCAAAACAGATTGTTTAATCTCACTATGGTTTTCATATACAAGATAATAAACCATTTAGCACTAGATTACTTTTATAAACACATAAGATTTAATACTAATATTCATAATTATAATACACGTAGCAAAACTACAAAATATGATCCTAGCACTTCCTATTGTTGAATTGGAATTCACTATTCTTCAAGGATCCAAGGTATCCTGGTCATATCCTGGACTATGCTGGAGTATCCTGGAATTTAATAAATTACCAGTGTCTATTAAGGTATCTGCTTCATTGACAGTTCAAAGCTAAATTGAAGGAATATATCCAAAATAACTAAATCCAAAATAATATAAAAACCATTTTATATTTTATCACATACCATTTGAATTTGTAAACCTTTCTGAACTATTCTCTTGTATATGTGTGTATGTATGTTCATTATTCATATGTTATTTTATTGTGATCCTATTATTATTTTTTATTCTATTTTTTATTTCATAGGTATTTTCAATATATCATTGCAATTTCATTAATTGTTGTCATTAATTTTTTATAGTAAACATTCTATATTATAAGTTTGTATTATATTTTCATTATTATATAGTGTTATGAGCCTTCTTATTTGTATATTAGGGTTCCTAATTAAATAAAGATTTATTATATATTTTCATTGGAGACTTCGCTTCTTTCGCATTTTATAAACCGAATGTCCTTGGAACTTAATCTATATATTTTGAGTGACACAATTCAAAAATTTCTTTGTGTGTCCCTCGTCACTTCAATGCCGTGATATTGTTTTATTTCTCCGAGGTCCATTATTTCGAATTCTTCTGCCAGACTTTTTTCTTTTTTTTTCTCTTTCATCTTTTTATTCTGGTGTTTCATCATGAAAGAGACCAAAATCTCATCGACGTAGATCAAAACGTAACACCAATCACCTCCAATCCTTTTAGTGTACATGCATTTGTCCGCTTTTCCTTGGATGAATCCCACGTTGATTAAAACCTTATTTGCCTTTTCATTCCAAGTTCTTGCTGCTTGTCTCAATCTGTATAGACTTTTTTTTCAACAAAACACACTCTCCGGGGATTTTCGAAATTATAACCCGGTGGCTGTTTCATATAAATGGTGTTGAATTTTTGTGAAAATCCTTGTGCTACAACGCCTTACCAAAGTTCAGTAAAGTAAAATTCCCTTTTCGTCCCTTTTTTTAATCTTAAATACCCATTTACAGCCAATTGATTCTCCTTTTTCAAGTAGATCTGTCAGTTTCCACGTATTGTTTAAGTGAAGTCATCTCCTGCACGGCTACCATTAATTTGTTCTTGTCATTGCTTGATATCGCTTCTTCAAAATCTTTGGATTCGTGAGCTTCTTCAGTAGTCAAATTTACCTCTTCGATTAATCTCTTAGCTCTTAATCTTCGATTAGCTCTTAGCTCTTCGATTAATCTCTTTTGTTGACCTGACAGAAATTTTTTGGGATGTCGATTCCTCTTCGACTAGTACGTCCTTTTATTCCTCCTATTCTAATTTCTCTGCCTGGGTATCTATAATCTGAGGTTGAAAATCTATTTCAATTTATGTGGACTTCTCAAAATGTAACGTCATGACTTATTTCAACTTTGCGTGTTGCTGGATTGAAACATCTAAATGCTTTCGATTTATTGTCGTGTCCAAGAAATATTATCTCGTGTCCTATTTGATCCACTTTTCTCATTTTTTCCATCAGAATGAGTATTTATAGTATTCCGTCATTTATTTCCAAAGGATGCATGTTGTTGAATGAAACTCTGCTTCCGCTCCATAGCTCGTATGGGATTGACTCCATCGATTTTGTGATGACACGATTCTGTATAAAAACTGCCGTTGCTTCTGCTTATCCCCAAAAGGAATTTGAAAGTCCCGAATCAATCAGCATACAACGTGCCATTTCCATAATTGATCGATTTTTCCTATTTGCGATTCCATTTTGCTGGAGTGAATACGCTGCTGTCAATTGCGCAGTGATCTCTTCTGTTTTGCGGTACTCCTTAAAACGGTTTCCTGTGTATTCTCCTCCTCTATCCTAGCGTAGAATCTTCGGTTTCTCTCAGTAGATAATATATGGGGGCGGAAGTAGATAACTTAATGGGAATATACATGTACTTCCGCCGGATGTATTTTTGGCCACTTTCCCATTTAGTCCGCTAGATGTCACCGCGCGATGGTGCCTTAGTTCAGGTTTGCACCAACCCGAACAGATTTCCTATCATTAGTTCAGAACTAGACTGGTAGATGGCGTTTTGTAGTACATTTGGTTGCCTAAGACTATTTAAAGAATTGGAGAGATGCAAGATTTTAAAAAAGTGTTCGTCAAGGAAAACCTGACTGGTAGATGGCGTTTTGTAGTACATTTGGTTGCCTAAGACTATTTAAAGAATTGGAGAGATGCAAGATTTAAAAAAAAAAGTGTGCGACAAGGAAAACCATGGAAGTAGAGAGAATGCGCGACGCTTAAAAACCTGACACTGCGTAACATAGTAAATCTGGCCTTCAGTAGTGTGTGTATAATGACGTTTATGTTGATAAAATATATATAATCAATTCTTGGGTGTGGTCGTTAAACGTAAAATAAATGTAAAACATTCTGCGAGATCTCGAGAAAATAAATTACTATAATAATGTTTAATAAAAATATCCGATTGATATAATATTTGCTCAGTTGTAATAGAGCATCTCTCATGATAACACTGTTTTTATTTAAAATCTCAGTTTTAACGTCATTAGTTCCTGTGGCAGTGGTAATCTGTTTAACCGATTATGAATTAGCTGAGGATTATTTACAACAATTTGGTTACATAAATTCAAACAATAATTCTTTATCGGTAATCGACAATGAGACACTACGTAAGGGGCTCACACTGTTTCAGGAATATTATGAATTGGAAGACACATCTGGCGACATTGATCATGAAACGTTAATGTTATTAAAGTCGCCACGGTGCGGTGTAGCTGATAATCCATCTCCGCTGAGAAACCATTATGCAGCAACAGATAAATGGAATAAAAATGAATTACCTTGGTATTTCTATCAAAGTAATCATAATAGTGACTATCTCAAAGTAGCGGAAAAAGCATTTGAATTATGGGAAACTAATACTAATTTGTCTTTTAAACAAAGCAGAAGTGCTCGATCTGTGACGTATGATATTTTAATTTCTTTCAGAAATGAAAATCATAAGTTTGTTAAATGCTGTCAAAAACGATTATGTGGTTATGCTCTGGAACATCAAATACTCGGACATGCATTTTCTCCAAATACGCAAAAACCCGTTGAAATTCATATGAATAATAAGCCTGACTGGCATTTTGGACTTGGAAAGGTGCCAGAGGGAAAATACAGTTTCCTTCATGTTTTTACACATGAGATAGGTCATGCGTTAGGATTACATCATTCATCTGATAAAAATGATTTGATGTATGCTGCATACCAATACAATGAATTACCTCCGGCTCATAATTCAGGGGATATTAAGGAGATCCAGCGCTTGTATGGTATTAAGTCACTTACTACAAGTGCAATTCCATCAACAACAACAACGACAACAACAACAATGGCATCTGCAATTAAATCAACGGAGGCAGTGACAGAAGATCAAAATTCAAATAAAATAGATAATTCTCCTCCTGATTTATGTGAAGTAAAAAAAGTTGACGCTTTATTAATCATACAGGAACGAATGTATATATTTTATAAACGGTGGGTATGGATAAAAGATTTAGGAAAAAGATGTTTATGAACGTCCTCGCGTCATTACCGATTGGTTGCCAGGTCTTATTAATTTCACAAGAGATAGAATAAAAGCAATTTATCAAAAACCTGAAGGTGATATTATACTCTTAACAAAAGATGAACTATATGTATTGGACCATCTTTCCTTCAAATTACTTCGTCACTCAAATGCGCAAAAGTTGACCTTAATATCGGCACATGCACAAATTCAAGCAATTGTAAATACTTATACAGGACGTACTCTCATATTTTTTAAAAATATTTATTACGCAGAAATTGATAACTGTGATGGTACATCAAAGGCTTTTAAACCGATAAATAAAGACTTGCTCGGCGTACCTACTGGCATGGACTTGTTAAGAATACTTTTTAAGAATAATCAATATTATGAATAATAACTATGAATATTATGAAACGAGTTTACAAATACGCTAGTACGGGCAGGTGAAATTGATTATGCAATGTTTGGCATAAATTGTCCTAATATAGGTATATTGCGGAAATTGCAATCTCTACTAACAAAACTTATTTCTTTCAAAGCAATTTCATAACAAGGTTATTCATGTTTTACGATCAGGTCCTTTCCGCATAAAACCTGTTTCGGATATTCATTTCCGTTATGATAAGATAAGAAGTAACACGTTTGTACTAGTGGTCGTAGTATCTTGATTCTCATTGGTTCAAGAAAAATATATAAATATTGAAGGTAATTATAGAATTGAGTAGTAGTTGAAGCGCAATCATGGGTGATGCACCACTTCTCCATATACCAGAATGTCTTGATGATGATTCTGGATATTGTTCACCAACTGAAGTACTAAATAGTTTGTCTAATGATTATGAAGAGGATTTAAAAAGTGAAAGTCGTCTCATCAATGAAGTGCCTTATTCCATATCCAACACACTAACAATATCAACTGGATTCAGTGCCGTGCGAGGGTATTATCAGTGTGTACGCCTTTCCAATTCCAAAAACAGCATAATATTGATACCAACCGAATGGGAGGAATTAAAGAAACAATGGTGTGAGGTGATAAATTTCCTATCAGCGGAAAAACGAAATAGAGGAGTCAAGAGGAAATGTTCCAATTGCAGTTGTTTGCTGCAGACACTGGATGAAGACAAAAAATGTATGAAAAACACTGTATCTGTCTCCGACCACTGCACTGTGAGCTACCACTCGTTGACCAAAAGAAATAACAAAAGATATGTGACACTGGAGAGTAGGGGCGTTCACTTCAAATTGGATTCGCAAACAGTACATAAATTGTCAGGTGTATTACAACTAATTAACTACCGGCTGTCGAGATTGGAACATCTACATTTTGCGAATTTTTACGACAATTATGTGCTACACTTTATAAATTTACCCGAAGATGTGAGAATGTTGAATGTATGTATGAAGTAATTTCCTACAATATATACAAATTCAAAAAAGATATTGAAACAACACGACGGTGTAATTATTAATACTACATTTTGAAAAGAAAATATGCAAACGTTTCAGTGATTAAGTTGTTTATTAAGTTTTCAACTCCGTGTTGCAAACATGAGGAAAAGTGTTACAACCTTTTACCCTGACGTGACTTCATTCAATCCATGCTGTGCATATCACTGCAGAGGGCAATATAAATTGCACTTAATGAAGCATATACCGGCTACAGAACTCTCTATGATGTGGGATTTATTACCAAATTATATCCGGTAAGATAACGATATTATCGCATGTCTACCCTGCCTGGAACATTACAATTTGCCAACGGATAGGACCCATATTGATGGACCCCCACCACCTCGCTACAGATGTTATAAATGTGTTGAGGATGAAAGCAGGAACAGTTGAAGCAGTTGACGTCGTCAAGTGAACAGTTTATCATTAATTAGTTGTAAAAAAAAATCGTTATGTTATACTGCAGATAACACGTCAATATCCGATGAAAATGAATTCAATATGTCAACCATGATGCCGACAATACCGCTAGGAATTCCTTATTATTATTATATGTATTCTCTAATTTTCGTAATTATAATGATTTTGTTATCAGTAATTATTAATGTGATAATTGTTAGAAGACGTTTGCATATTAATCGAAATGATTTTTACTAATTATAATAAAATAATAATTTAACAGCATGTATCGTTTTACTTATCCATTTTATTTAGTTTCAGGATTACGGGTAAAAATAAAACCAAGTTATTAGTAGAATAAAAATACATCATTTATTAACATTTATAAGCAGAATAATCACTATTTTATAATAAGTACAAATTTTTAAAAGTACATTAGTTTCATCAATCCAGCTATTCTGTGAATCATCGAGACCGAGCCATTTCACATACACTTTTGCACCTTTACGACGCAGCACTTTTTCTACCAAGTAAACATCATGATGTTTAGCATTTTGCAATTCATACTCGTAAAATGCTCCTTTAATTGGCTGACCTTGCATGTCTTCCAATAAATAGGTAATTGGATTGGTTATCTTTATCTTTTGAATTTTAAAAAGTTCCGTTGTCCAGTTTGGTGTATAACCTTTAGCGAACAGCGCCTTCTGTTTACTTATACGCACAACATCACCTACTTGGAAGCTTCCTCTACCAGCAATTTTTATATGTGAATATACCGTATTAAGAAGCTCTTTCTCATTTTTAGTGTTGACATCTTGCGGTTTCATTCCAATCGTTCGATGTTTAGTAGTGTTATATTCTCTAGTTATCTCTGCTAATATGGAATACCAATTATATTTTCCACTCAAGCTGAATGCTCGATATAGTTTATCTTTTAAAGTTCGAATAACACGATCCGCTATACATGCTTTCATTATTGTGTACGTTGAATAGTGATTCACATTATGCTTTTTCATTAATGCGCTCACCTGTAGATTGTAAAACTCTTTACCCTGATCTGTGTGCAAATTACGAGGAATGCGACCATCTTGTTGAAATATTTTCTTGAACGCATCGCTTAGACTCGGTGCCGATTTGTCTTTTAATGGAAAAGTCCACAGATACTTGGAAAAACAGTCGATCACAACCAGTATAAATTTATAACCTTTATTTTCACGGGCATAAGGGCTGAATTCTGCTAAATCTGCTTGCCACAGATCATCTAACCCTTTTAAAATTACTCTACGTCTTTTCAAATTTTTACGAGTCGGTTTATGCAGTTCATTCACCACATCCTGTTTAATGGTGTTTGTTGATAAGGGTCGCCGTGATCGTCCCATGACGAATGTCTTGTAAATATAGTTATTGATGATCGTTATCTGAACGTCTATTTAGAGGTGAGAATCTACGAGGAATGTCTTGTAAATTAATACTTGCTTTAGCTGTATCTAAATGCTTCTTTAATAAACTAATCTCATTGTTGATTATTTTTAACTGAGTCTCAATATTCGTTTTAAACGTATTATGGTGAAGTATAAATTGCTGTTCAATGTCTTCCGTAGCTTTTGAAAGTTTCGAGTCAATAATGTCCGGTATAACATTAATGGTAGATTGTAATTTATTTCCTACGTTGAGCACATCTGATTTAATTACATTTTCAAATGTTTTTAAATCCAAAACCTCCATTGAAAGTGCTTCATCAACATTGCGAAAGTTTTTAAAAGCAACAGCAACCCTTTCATTTGCAGTTTTCAAATCCAACACTTCTTTTTCGAGTGTTTCATCAAGATCATGAAACTCTTTAATAGTAATATCAATCTTTTCATTTACAACATTAATAGTAGCATCAACAAAAGTTTTAGTGGCAGCGTCCGACTTATCCTGTGGTTCACTTATGTTACAAATTCTTTTGTTGTACACATTGAAATCTCCATCATGTGTAAACATAAATCCAGGACCTGGGGGACCCCGTTGTGCTGCTGCATCACTTTTTCGCTCTGAATGACGTCCGAACTTGTCAATGCTCATTGTAAATATGAATTAAAATCCGCAATCTATTCAATTAAGAGAATGAAGAGAAGTATTTCCAGCATTCCTTGCAGCATGCAGGAGACACAAACGATCAACCGATTCCTCTAGACTATCCCAGTAACGATATTGCACTTTTGGGCTACTCACAGTTGTCACGTTTGGAACTTTTAATGTTGAATCAAACAATCCCCGTCCTGACGGTCCTGACCAGGAGTGATGTCGCGATCATTTTCGATCTATTACCGGCTTAATTATTTGAGTATATTTCACTGATCTTGTACCCTGTATTTGTTCATTAGGATTAAAATGCCTTCTATGAGCACTAGTCCTCTCCAATATAACTAAGTATTCCTACCTATCTTTTTGTTTGTGCCCAATGGGGTTTTTCTTGAATAGCAATTCAAATAATCCTGGCGTGCCCTTATAACGAACACCTTCTATTATTAAATCATTTCCTTGCACGTCAATATCTGAATTACCAATTCTACATTTATCAGTTTTTATATTTACATTAATCCCCGTTGTTGTATCGAAATTGTCATCACCATCTTTTATTAACTCTAAATATTGTCGTGGAATTTCAGCATATTGCTCTAGATACGCCTCTATTGCTTCGGGACGAAGTGGTGGTTCAGAAAATGCTTGATCCAAATCGGCTCAGAGACGTTATCAACATCTTCATCCTTCGTAGGTTCATTTTCAAACGTTGTTTCATTTTCAGGCGGTAGAAATTGTTCCCTATCACTAGATACATTTAGAACTGCTTTATTTAATTTAGGAATTTTAGATGTGGTGTGCTGTTTCAGAATTTGGATTGATGTATTTAATTTAGGAAATTTAGATGGACTGTGCTGCTGCTGCTTCGGAATTTGCATTGTTGTAACAGGCTGAGCATAATTTATTAAATTTGTTAAAGGTTCAATTAGTGGTTTATATGTTCTATTTAATAATTCATCCTCTTCGGCACGATTCAATTTCATGGACAACAATTTCTTGCGAATAACTTTCTGAACATCAATCAGTTGTCGTTGAGTGTTTTTCCGCATATTTAAAGAGAGAGTTTCAAACAACTAATAACCCGATCCGAAGTGGTTTTTCAAATAGGTAACGAACAGGTATTAACAACTTATAAACAGATATGAACATGTTTTGAACTGGTAATAACAGCTAATAAACAGATATGAAGGTATTAACAGATAATAAACTGGATAAACAGGTGTAAAGAGGTACAACTCGCGATGATGACTTTTTAAAGACTAATACTTTTTCTCTATCACAACAATATATATTGGTCAATAAATTTTCGATATCTCCCCTTATCCACATCACTATTTTTATCTATTGTTATAAATCCGTAAGGTTCTTTCCAGCATGAAGAACACAACTCTTTGAACTTCAAACTCATCAATCAAAACTCATGTCACTGCTGACGTGATCCGTGTAAACATGTTTCAGGTTCATATCATCCTGTTTGAAAATAATTATAAAATTTGCATTGTCACGTATAAGATGTTTTGGTATTCGAGTATATGTTTGACACAAGTAAAATGAGTCAATTTCATTATGACGTCCCATGCTGAAATACTCGCGTATTACATCTTGCTTATCACAAGCTACATCGTCAAATATGAAAATTGAATTTGATTTGGCATCACTCGGCTCCATAATGTCAACATTTTCCTTATACGGGAAATATGCAACACCACTTATATTACTTAAAACTTCCTCAAGAAACTTGTATTTCAATTGGTACAGTGATTTTGAATAAACATAAACATTCTCAAACTTCAGTCCATTTTCTTCAAATAGCAGGCTTAACATCACGTTCGATTTTCCACAGTTGGATGGTCCGCAAATTAGTGATCTCAATGAGTTTGGAAACAGTGTTCCATGCCGTCTCTTTCTTTTTAGAGACATACCTTCCCCCGTACACACGTCAAGATTCATAATTGGGAGAGATACTTTCTGCTTTATGACCCTCATCGTACTAACTTATTTTTCGAAACCAAATGTATAAATATGAGGTCTTTAACCTTCTACATATCAAACAGATATGTACTGTGGCGGAGGCATCATCAATTCACTCATCAACAAGTTACCGTTCGAGATACATGTTCCAGGTGGTTATCAATATTGTGGACCTGGTACGAAACTAGAAAAACGTTTAGCTAGAGGTGATCCAGGTATTAATCCACTGGACAGTGCATGTAAAAAGCATATATGACATTGCATATTCCCACAGTGACAATTTGACTGAGCGACATAAAGCAGATAAAACTCTGCAGGAAGCTGCTTGGCAACGGGTGAAAGCAAAAGACGCAAAGTTTGGTGAAAAAGCGGCGGCATTATCAGTTGCAACTGCTATGAAAATTAAGCGAAAACTTGGAATGGGTCTCAACACAAAACCCCAAACTAGAATGAATAAAAAGCGGACAAAAGAGAAGAAAGTTGCGCTTAATAGTGGTGTTATTTCGAAAGTGCGGAAAACTATGAAAAAGTTCAAGGCTTTAGATCCAAAGGAGAGTGGGAAAATTGCACTGGCGTCTGCTAGAGCTGCAGTCAATGAAGCTGGTGGTCGCAGAAAAATTCGCACCCCACGTGTGACTCCGATCCCAAAACATGGTGGCATCCTACCTCTAATTCCACTGTTTGCAGGTCTAAGCGCTCTTGGATCTTTGGCAGGTGGAGCTGCAGGCATCGCAAAAGCAGTGAGCGCCTCAAAAAATGCTCGCAACAAATTGGCTGAATCAGACCGACACAATAAGACGATGGAGGCCATTGCATTGGGAAAAAGTGGACGTGGACTCTACCTCAAACCATATCGCAAAGGTTTAGGACTCTTTTTAAAGAAGCAGACAAAAAACTGCTAGATAAGCTACCACGACGTGCTCTTACCGATTCCGATATTAGAGAATATTCAAGCAGTATTCAGGATTTCCGCGGAGTCTATATGCGCGATTGTCTCCCCACGAAACCACTGAAAAACGAGTGCGCTGTTGTGAATTTGGACAGCGTTGCAGGAATCGGTACACACTGGGTAGCTTACAGGAAACGGGGGAAATTCGTGAATTATTTTGATAGTTTTGGTGATTTACAACCACCCACAGAATTGATAAACTATCTTCGAGGCAACGCTATAAACTTCAATCATGATAGATATCAGAAATTTCAACAGCTACAACTGTGGGCACTTGTGCTTACAATATTTATTAGAATAAAAACGAATGGTACTCTACAAATGTATCAGTCATGTCTGGAACATTCACGCTGCAAGGTACTAGCAACGTGTTGTCTGTAAATTATTATCCACCTATTGAATTAGATTCCAACACGTCATATTGCTTGGGACTCATCGGTTTTTACACATTTAATACTATTCCAAACATTGAGGAAGGTCATAATAATCTCTTCGAGTACGACAACGGGAAACAGATTAAAATACCAGCTGGCTCGTACGAGATAACCGACATTGAACGCTATTTGCAAAATCAGCTGTCGACCTCATCAGTGAAGGCCACCGACGACAACGACGACGTACAGAATAAAATACTTTCAATTAAACCGAACAATAATACGCTAAAGTGTGAAATAAAGAGCAAATACGATATTGATTTTAGATCGAATTACTCAATCGGACAATTGTTGGGATTTTCAGCAAAAATTTAGTAGCGGACCAAATACACGAATCCGATTTACCGGTTGCGATAATTAAAGTTAACAGTATCCGGATCGAGTGTAATATTGTGCACGGTGCTTATTACGACAACAAATTAGCACATACTATATACGAATTTCCACCCAGTGTAGATCCAGAGTTCGCAAAAAATATTGAACCACGGAACATTATTTATTTACCAGATAACGCTAGATCGATTGATAACATAACGTTAAATGTGTGAAACGTGTGAAAATATATTAGTGCGTTTGGAGCTGAAAGTATTTAAGTGATGGGTATTGATTTGAATAGAGGTTTTAAACCAAAATCCACCATTCATGTGTCAGCTGGGAAAGAGTTAACACCTGCTTTGAGAAATAAACTTTTATCTCTAGGATACAAGTTAAAGAAATAAGATGGAAAAACTCGATATTTTCTCAAAAGTTCATTACAATGAAGCGATCACAAATTATGAATATCACACATACCACCCACTGGCACAAAATTATCGCAACAACGATGAGATTCGTATAATGGTTCAACATCAAGATATTTATACATGTCCCAGTGATAGTTACATACATATAAGTGGAGAGGTTAAGTTTCCTACACTTGCTACAAATGTCACTATCCATACATTTGAATTTGTGAGAAATGCATTCGCTTTTCTTTTCGATTAAATTCGACATGAGCTGAATGGTGTTGAAGTGGACAAGAACCGCAATGTTGGAATAACAACTACATTAAAAGGTCTACTCTCATATACACAAAGAGAACTAAAAATCTTTGTGGATGGTCAAAATCAGCAAAGAACTATACATATTTCCCCAACAGCAACAACAAATTTCATGCAATAATCCCATTGAAACATCTGCTAGGGTTTGCTGAAGATTATACAAAAATGTTGATCAACGTAAAACAGGAATTAATTCTGTTACGAGCGAGGACTGATGTGAATTGTTACAAAGGAGATGTTGGTATTATTTTTGAATTCGATAAAGTTGAATGGCACCTCCCACACTTGCGGCTCAATGATGAAATTAGATTGAATGTTTTGGAGAAGCTCAAAGTAGATGATCCATTATTAATGCCGTTTCGTAAGTGGGAGCTCCATGAGTTACCTGCATTAAAGAATTCCAATAAGGATATTTGGTCTGTGAGGACATCAACCAGTCTGGAGAAACCGCGCTATGTAATAATCGCACAGCAAGAGCAGTGTCGAGATGATCCTGCTAAAGATGGATCTAAATTTGATAACGCATCAGTACGAAATATGAAAATTTATCTAAACTCAGATTCATATCCATACGATAATTTAAATATTGATGCGGCTGGCTGGTGAATATGCTCAACTTTACTATATGTATGCCAATTTTCAAAGTAGTTATTATGGTAGCGCATCAAATGATCCCATATTAGACATGATTGATTTCCGAAATCACATGCTTTTCGTGTTCGATGTATCGAAGCAAAACGAGAGTATCAAATCCTCAACGATTGATTTGAAAATTGAACTTGAGGCTAAAAATGCATTTAAGCCCAAGACTCAAGCGTACTGTCTTATTTTATGTGATGCGGTTGTTGAGTATAGACAGTTGTCTGGTATAGTGCGAAAATTAATTTAACTGGACATTTGATACATGCAAATGGCGCAACAAATAGTCGTTGATATTCAAGGTTTTATGGTTAATGAAAAGTTTATACCGAAAGAACTTTCATTAACAGAGGATGGACTAAACATAGACACATATCTATTCAAACCGAGTGTTCCTTTTCATTCACTCAACAATGCTGACAAGAAGCGTGTGAGATGGTTAGAGAGTCATCGGCATGGAATTAAATATAATTCTGGAAATTTGCGTGTGGAATTATTCAAAGATATTTTAAAGTTTCATACTGGAATTAATAAAAAGTGTATTATTAAAACATTCTATAATTGTTATCATTTCCTTTTCCTAATCTCTTGCGGTATTGTCGCATATATAAACTTACAATAAATACTTTATTAATCATAATAATCCACAAGTTAGTTCTTTACTTACATAAACAATATTTGAAATGTTATTACAAATCGTTAATGAATTAGGTAATAATATACAAAATACAGATTCTTTATGGTTATCAAAAAGATGTAAATCTTGGACTAAATATTTGCGTGTGACTTGTTCGGAAGAAAATCAATCTTGGAAGAAATTATCAGAAGCAATCAATCATCAATATCGATATTATTACCAATCGCCGATTAGAATTCCTGAAGAAATAAATCGAAATCTATATTTAAAAATTTAAATCAAGGAAATGGATTTAATTGATCAGCTAGAAGGTGATGAGCTGAATTTAAGGCGATATTTAAATGATTTACATAACTTTGATGAAGAAATGGGATCATTTAGAAGTTTTGTTAAAATTACAAAATATATACAAATATATTATTTTAAAATTTGTGCATATAAGCAAATACAACATGAATAAAAATTGTTCAATAAAAATATGTATAAAAAGTAATTTTTTTTATTATTAATTAAATTATTATTTAAATGCAATAAATTATATAAATTGAATATGTAACATTCTTATCATTTCCTCGAGAAAGAATATTTCCTAACAAATTGCGGATTCGTTTCCTCATGAAACAAAAGATTTTTTAGTATGGAAGTGGTCTGTGGTATTTTGGTGCATGTACAGTTTCACGGTAATATGTAGGATCGGAAATGAATGTTGCATATATAAACCTGCAATAACGATTTTATTAATACACACGCGCGCACACGTACAATCATTATATCGTTTAATACGTTGCTTTTATAGTCGCATTTTCAACATGTTTAATGGTGAAGAATCAGTTGAACAATTGGTATTTAACAGTAGTGAAGAAGAAGAAGTACAGAGACCGAAGCGTAAAGCACAACGGAAATTGGAATTTAAGGATAAGAAAGGAAAAGTAAATTCAGACGACGCTCTTGAAATATTAAATCATGTAAGTGCCAATACTGATAGAAATTTTAAGGAAATAATTACGTTGAGGTACTTGACGAAAGGAAAACTTTATTTAATTAATGAATTTAGACGTATGTCTACAATTAATGGTGAAAAAATTATAGTCGAGATCGACAAGGGAATATTTTTTTTACCTGAGCGATTTAATAAAATTGAAGATTTAACGATTCTAAATGTCTCCCCCTCTATCTCTTTGATTTATAAAGGGATGAAACAGTTGGCAGGAGGTAGAACCTGCCATAACTTGCAATTTATTAGGGACACAGATTAATACATGCATACAAACATAAGTAATGGAAAATAGAAGCAGCATGATAGATAGGATTGAATCCTGCAAAATATTAATTTCATCAACAAATGATATAGATAAATTAAAGAATTGTTTTAAAGAGATAAATATTAATTTTAAAATAATTAAAAGAAAAACTGACAATAAAAGCAACACATCAAACAGTTATAAGCAATTAGAATCACATATTGCTTCATTACTTACCTTAAAAAACTTGTGTACAAATAAAATTAAAAAAATTACAAAACAAGGTAGTGGTTTGGCACCTGAGGAAAAAGAAGAAAATGTTGTTTGGAATGAAGTGAGTATTTCTTAGCGATAGAAATATATATTTTACTAATTTTAATTTGTTTTTAGCTGCAATCCGCTTTTCAAACGAGAATTCGAACTGCTGCCATAATAAATTTAAAATACGTAGATCTAAAAATGTTCTTAGATGAATCCATCACACTTATCAAACAACGTTTGAAAGATATTCGAAAATCATCAAATTGCTTTAAATGTAATTTGTGCTTTTGTGGAGAATTCATTCAACCTTCCTCCAAAGAAACGGAATTTATGAATATTCACATAAAAAATAAAACTTTCCTGCTTTCAAGTAATGATGATGAACAGTTAAAGAGTTTAATTGATGAGTTATTAATCAAGGTATGTAGGAATAATATGTCT
This sequence comes from Phosphuga atrata, assembly GCA_944588485.1. Lineage (NCBI taxonomy): Eukaryota > Metazoa > Arthropoda > Insecta > Coleoptera > Silphidae > Phosphuga > Phosphuga atrata. Next base: position 25,977 of record CALYMW010000107.1, read on the forward strand.
CAATAATATAATAAATATATATAATTTTAGCTTGAAGAATTCCAAGAACGAAAAAGTGGATGGGCTTTCATCAATCTTATATCTTATTGTGGCTTTTGTAAAGTATTTTCCTTTAAATGGTGGAAGCAGTTCATATTTGGATTTACCAGATACCCTGATTAGGAAAAAATGTATTATTAATATTCATAATAACGATCAGAGATGTTTCGGATGGTGTTTGTTGGCAGCACTTTTTCCCTCTAAAGGTAATGATCCCACAAATACTAACTCTTATCCTCAAAATATGTATGATGTTTTTAGTTTAAAGGGTATAGAATTTTCCAATGAATATTACTCATATAAGTAAATTTGAAAATCAAAATGAAACGATTTCTATTAATGTTTATTCGTTTTCTTATGAAAATTGTTTTGAGATATTTCCCGTGTATATATACAAACAAATAGAAAATATAAAAAACAAAAGAAAACGATAAAGTGATAAATCTATTATATATACATAATTATCATGAAAGCTTGGGAGGACATTTTTGTCTCATAACTGATTTAAATAAACTATGTTATAAACAGATATCAAATCATAGGTGTATAAAATATATTTGCAATCGGTGTTTAAATTATTTTAATTGTTCCGAAAAAAAAAAGTACCGGAAAGTGGTTCCGTTGTTAAATTTAATAATTTTAGAGCCACAATGAAACAGCCTTTCGTAATTTATGACGACTTTGAGGCTATCACAGTACCTATTACAAATTGCAAAAATAACCCAAATATATCATTTACAAATCCTTATCAAAAGCATATTCCATTTAGCGTAGCTTATTTAATAGTTTGTTCATATAATTCAGATCTAAATAAATTCAAATTGTATCGCGGTGAAAACCCTGAAAAATGGTTTGTAGAACAGTTAATGATTGAAAGCGGTATCATTGCTAAGTTTATTAAAGAACATGGAAATAAAGCAATGCAACCTTTATCGATTTCACAGAAGCTCCATCATAACACGGTTAATATTTGTCCGCTTTGTAATTATAATTTTGTTTTTAATCCTAAAGTAGCACACCACTGTCATTTTTTCGGGTGAATATTTTGATTCTATTTGTAATAATTGTAATTTGCAGTGCAATGTCAATAAAAATATACTACCTATTTTAATTCATAATTTATCGCGATATGATGCACATTTTATTATAGAAGCACTTGCGAATATTAGTAACAATCCTGTTGAAATTATTCCTACATCAAATGAAACCTATATCGCATTTTCAACTAAATCAAATAATGGTAATATACATTTACGTTTCCTCGATTCTTTTCGTTTTATGCCGTCTTCTTTAGAAAAACTTGTGAAAAATTTAACATCTGAACAAATGACGCATACAAAATCTACCTTTCCCAATATTAAAGATTTTCTTTTAGTAAAACGTAAAGGCATATTCCCTTACGATTATGTAGATTGTATGGCAAAATTGTCAGAGACACGATTACCTCCAAAAACATGTTTTTTTTAATAAACTAAATGACTGTGATGTGACAGTTGAGGATTATGAACATGCAAAAAAAGTTTGGAACAATTTTAATTGTAAAACACTAGGTGATTACGCAGATTTATATCTGAAAACTGATGTTTTCATTTTAACCGATATTTTTGAAAATTATCAGAAACTAACATTACAAACTTATAATTTAGATGCGTGCGCTTTTTTCACTGCTCCAGGTTTAGTATTTTCGGCAGCTTTAATTACATCAAAAATACAATTGGAATTATTATCTGATATAGATATGATTTTATTTTTTGAGAAAAGTTTACGTGGAGGAATTTGTCAAGTTAGTTGTAAATATGCGAAGTCAAATTCACCATACAGTTCTTCATATAATAAAAATGAAAAAACAAGTGAAATTATTTATTGTGATGCAAATGGATTATATTCATATGCAATGACATTTAATTTACCATACGCTAATTTTCGATGGCTCGATGAATTAGATGATCTAAAATTAAAAATAACAGATAATTCCATTGATCAAGTTTATGGTGATGAAATGGAAAAATCCTGCGTTTTAGAATGTGATTTAGATTACCCGGACGTAGTCATGATGAACACATATTTTTTCCATTTTGTCCTGAACATATTTCTCATACAGGCAATACATCAGACACTAAATTAATGCTAATTTTGTACAATAAGAAAAAGTATGTACTTCATTTAAACGTTCTCCAGCAATGTATAAAACATGGTCTCATTTAAAAAAAAAAATCATCGAGCCATAGAATTTTCACATTGTAAATGGTTAAAGAATGTTATTGATTTGAATGCAAAACTTCGTGCGCTAGCAACTAATGAATTTGATAAACAACAATACAAAGATTTTTCCAATATGAGTTTCGGTAAGATGATGGAATCTGTGCGAAAATACAGACAAATTCATCTAGTTAATAACTGGACTAGTGCAAAAAAATTTATCAGCAAACCAAATTTCAAATCCTTTAAAATTTTTAATGATAATCTGGTTGCAATTGAAATGAACAAAATTAAGGTGAAATATGATAAGGCTTTGTATGTTGGTGCATGCATCTTGGATTTATCGAAAACTGTAATGTTTAGTTTCATATATGATTATTTAAAATGCCATGTTGAACCTCACTTTCATGTGACTATTTGTTATACCGATACCGATAGTGATATTGCAAAATTCTCACCTAAAGATAAGAGTATTTACAAAAGTATATATGAAATCATCCGACGTGATGCATTAATGATATTTGATACTTCTGAATATGACATAAATAATCCTTATAGTATTTCTTTGGTTAATAAAAAAAATTATGGGCAAATTTAAGGATGAGTTGCATGGGAAAATAATTGACGAATACATTGGTATTCGTGCTAAGATCTATGCTATTCGTGTCGGTAATGAAGAAGAATATTCAATAAAAAAACATAAAGGTATTGGTAAACGAAGTGTAAAAAACTTAACTTTTGAAGACTATAGAAATTCTATTTTTAAAAATAAATCTAAAATTATGACATTTCAGTCGATTCGATCCCAAAATCATTCTATATATTCATTGGAAATTAATAAAAAGTCCCTGATTAATTTTGATGATAAGAGGAAGCTCCTAGAAGACAACATAAATTCTGTACCGTGGGGTCATTACTCATTAAACAATTAATGTTTTCTTTTACTATATTTACGTTTATATATTTAAATTATAATTCTGTTTTCCATTACTATATTTTTATTTTATGTTTTATTGTTATAATTAAGGGTGCCCTATGAGTCTTATTTTGAACCTTATTTTGTTGGCACTGCCTACATTTTTTAACAAATTCTCTTACATCTGATTTTAAATTATCCCAATTATATTTTCGCCTAATTCTTTTGTACATTCGGCCTATACCTGGGTGTCCTCCGGTGGGCAGGTCATGATATTCCGTTAAAATTGTATGTTTTTCATTTTCACTAAAGTTTTCCTTCCGGACCTTGTTATGGCACACACAAATTTTGATTCCCGAATTTTTAAATATATATCTTAACATTAGCCTAACCTTACACCACTTCAAATTGTTATCAAAATTACTCCCTGCATAAAAATTTGTTATGTTATGTTCAATAAGTTTTTCTTTTAATTTTATCAAAATATAAAATATATTCTCATATGAAACCTTCAAAAGAGAATTGACTGAGGGTACGAGACAAATAAGTTTCCTATTATTAGTGATATTCATTAAATAAACGTTTCCCCGTTGTACGTCAAGTTTGTCAAGGTCGTCTTGACATTGTAATTTATTTACGACGTCAACATAGGGTTCTAATGGTCTCGCATTTTCGTCGAATTCTAAACAAAAAATTGCGTTAGCAGGCAAATCATCTAGAAGTGAATCTTGGCATTCTTGAATACCGTCGTCGGGTATAATCACATTACCTTCTAAATACTTGCAAAAAATTTCGTAATCGTTAACTACTTCATTTGTCAAATTAATACTACGACTGGGTTCTCTGATAATTGTTTGATCCCAATCTATTCTACTTAAAGCGTCCGCGTTTTTATTGAATTTGCCGGGCTTGTAACTAACTTCGAAATCGAATTCTTCCAATTTGAGTCTCACTCGAGTTAAACGGGAATTTGGGGACTTAATATTTTTTAGGTAAACTAATGCCTTATTGTCACTGTGAACGAAAAATTTGTTGCCAAACAAATACGGTCTAAAATAATTGCAAGACCAAACAATTGACAATAATTCCTTTTCGCATGTGCTGTAATTTCTTTCGGCCTTATTGAGCGATCTTGATGCGTAAGCGACGGGCAGATCCTGACCTATCTTACCCTGCGACAAAACACTACCGATAGCATAATCTGAAGCATCGGTCGTTAATATGAACGGTTTTGAAAAATCAGGATAAATCAAAATTGGCGAATTAGTTAATAAATGTTTTAATTCATCAAATGCAATTTGGCAACGTTGCGACCATTGAAAATGCACGTCCTTTTTTAACAAGTTATTTATCGGGGAAACAACCTTTGAAAAATCCTTAATGAATCGTCTATAGTACGAAGCCAAGCCTAAAGACGACTTTACTTCTTACTGACATGTTGGTACAGGAAAATTTTTACCGCTAAGATTTTATCTTCGTCAGGCAAAATTCCTTCATCAGTAATTTTGTGACCTAGGTATACAATCTCTTTATTTAGAAATTCGCATTATTCCGGACTTTATTTTAGGTTAAAAGTTCGTAATCTTTTAAAAATTTCTTGCAATTTTTCACAATGAGTACGCAAATTATTTGAAAATACTATAATATCATCCAGGTAAACAAATGCGCGAATTCCCTGTATTCCCGACAACACGCTATTCATAAGGCGTTGAAATGATGCTCCAGCTGATTTTAGACCGAAAGGCATTCTTTTAAATTCATAGTGAGCAAATTGATGTGAAAATGCCGTTTTATGCCTGTCATCCGGATGCATTTCTATCTGATGGTACGCGTTCGATAGATCTAACTTTGAATAATACTTGGAATTCCCTAGTTTGTCTAAAATATCGCTAATATTGGGAATTGGGTACGAAAATCCTACTGTAGACTCGTTTAGCCTCCTAAAATCTACAACAACGCGCCAATTAAGTTTACCGTCCGCACCTGCTTTCTTGGGCACGACCAATAATGGGGCGTTATAAGCGCTGTCGCTCTCTACAATTATATTATCATCCAACATTTTATCAATCTGCCTCTGTACCTCACTCTTTTGACTTTCTGGTAACCTATACTGCCTAATATGAATGGGAGGTGAATCACCGATTAATGGAATTTTATGCTTAACTGCATCGGTGCAAGTCAGCTTTTCTCCATCGAGATGGAAAATATCAGAATATCTGTAAATCAATTCACCGATAGCCTTCTGTTCCTCTACATTCAAATGATCGAGTTTTATCGATTCCCTTAATAATTCGCTTCTATTTCGAAACTGCTCGAATCCTACGTTATTACAATTATAAATAACTGAATCGAAACTATCTGACTCAATTGATACTAAATCTATTGGCTCGAGACTAACATTGACCGAATCTTCTGACGTATTCAGAATTCCCACGAAACATTTATTTTCCCTAACATACGAAATTGAGTTAGTAATAAAAATATTGTCGCTGATTTGGCGACCTTCACAAATATGGACGAATGAATCAGGGTTGTCTACCCTGCACGAAACTTGAAATATATTTTCACTCCGAGGAGGTATGTTTAATACGTTTCCTTCTAAATTATCTAAACCGACCTTAGTTTTAACAATGCGACCTTGACGCGGAGATGTCAAGTAATTAGTGTCCCTTATATCTAAATTTTCATTAAAACTCAAACACTTTTCTCCGAAAAGCATTCGTTTCTCTCCGAAATCCAAACTATCATTAAATAACTCAAAAAAATCACTTCCCAAAATACCATCGAAACATATAGGGAAATCGTTTGAAACGACGTGGAATAATTGATTTTTGTCCTCTAATTTCTCGAATATGGCTCCTAATGTTTCCACAAAACCATTTGTAATGCCCCGAATTTTCGTTTTCCTGCCACTATCCCAATTTAATTCATTCCTTAAAATTTCTAATTTAATAATGCTTATGTCGGCTCCCGTATCTAACAGAAATGTTGCAAAACCTTGTTTCGAAATTTGTAACGGTAAATATACATTTTTTAAACCTGCTCCGTTAATGCTCTTGGAAACATATACCGACAATTCACTAAATTTATTTTCGATTTTATTTTTTTGAACATGTTCCGGGCTTAAATTGCTCGGTCCGACGACACGGAACTTACTGTCGGACCCGGTGCGTTTCCCGAACCACTAGCAATATTATACGAATGACGCTCTTTAGTAAATTGTTGGTTTACTTCGCTTACATTTGTCTGCCGGTTTTGTTCGTTGTAAATTCTTCTCCTACACTCGGAAATTCTATGACCCGGTTTCTTACAATAAAAACATATAATCGGGGAAATAGCTCGGTAATTTTGGGATATATGTGCGCCGTATACTGAACCTTCACCTTTTATTCGAACGGTATTGTAATTTTGAGGTGGTTCGCTGTTTCTATTTCTTAAGTGACAATCCTTGCCTAAATGACCGCTCTTATTGCAAACATCGCAAGATTTTACCATACGTTTTATGTCTATTCTACTAAATGCACTATTTAACTGACACTCTTCCGATCGGGCAAACTCAACCGCCTCCTTTAACGAATTTGGTCTTTGTGCCTTTACTATAATTTTTAAAGAATCCGACAAGCCTTGCAAAAATACATTTAATGCCTGAATATCGTAAATATCGTTGATCTCTTTAGCTATTGCTAAAGTCTTGCCAACCACAGACGCGTCAATCAAATTCGACAAACATTTCTCAATTCTATTAGCATAGTCAATTACACCTTCACCATTATATTGGTAAGTTGAATGTAACTCCATTTGACAACAGGAAATTGAACGTTTTTCTAAAAATCTGTCCCCTAAATGGTCCCTTAATTCGCCCCATGTCGAAAAATCCCCGTACCTAGTCAAATCTCTAGCCCTACCTATTAATTTAGATGTTTTTATTATCTTAAATAATATATCTTAGGCGTCTAAAGCTACAGCATCCATCGCCAAATCGCACGATTCTATTAAATCTTGCACTTTACCCGCCTGTCCATCGTACTCCTTGATATATCTCATTGCTGCATCTAACGCCATAAGAGCCATTTTTATTATAACGTGCAATTCGTCAACAATTATGCGAAATATTTTGCGTACGAAACAAAGATATACTTACAGTTTTTTACGAAATCTCAGACGTAGTTTGTATCTAATCAACCGAATTGTCCTATTGTGGAGCTGCGTGATGTACGGCGAAACGACACTCGTAGATTTACTGCATTTGACTTAGACCTGGACGGAACTCGCTGCGACTAAAGGCAACCAAATTTCCAATTCCTTTTTGGATACTTTCTGGATCCAACCGATTTTGAATTCCGAGGAATTCCACCAATTTAGGATTCTTCTGGATCCCACCGCTGCCACCTAAAATATAGTATCTCTGTTGCGAACTGGTAATTTGGTATGGTGCTGCTCCAGTATCAGGACAATGGATGAATTAATTACACTCAAATATGTCCTTTATATGTAATTAAATACTACCTATCTACTAATATCTTACAATATGTACAACTAATCGCTAACTTATTACAATAATTACTAACTAACAACAATACACTTAATTCTACGATACTTGTGGTCGAAACCCGGAATTTACTTCGACGAAAATACGGAGGTTCGTTTTCAAAACTCAAATTACTCTGTTGCTAGCTCAATTCTGACTGCCCCTTTTTAACTTCCCCTCTACCTCATCACGTCGGTCTTGGTGTGAGTCCTCCCCTTATTTTTATGGAAAATTTCCAGAACTCATAAAACAAAATCCTCTCGGCGTCTCGGCACGATCCCTTGCGTCGAACGATCCCAAGTTCGAGCGTCTGCCCGCATGATTTAGATAAACCAGACTAATGGTCCTAAATAAACAAAAACTAATCGGGTGTCCACTTAGTTTTCTTTGCCGACTCGTGAGAAACTCAAATTCTTTGAAACCAAAGTCGCGAGATCACAACATTATTGCTTTTATATATTTAGATAATTATGTTTTCCATTACTATATTTTATGCTTTTTCATTGCTTTTCATATATTTAGATAATTATTATGCAATTTATTAAAATTTCAAATCTTTGCTTGTTTAATTAATATTAAGATAGTTATTATATGTATGTATTGATGTTTGAATGTAGATGTATTGTTTTCTTTCTGCTATTTCAAATCTTTTATTTTATTTTTTATATTTTACGTTTAACGACCACACCCAAGAATTGATTGATTATATATATTTTATCAACATAAACGTTATTACACACACACTACTCAAGGCCAGATTTACTATGTTACGCAGTGTCAGGTTTTTAAGCGTCGCGCATTCTCTCTACTTCCATGGTTTTCCTTGTCGCACACTTTTTTTTTTTAATCTTGCATCTCTCCAATTCTTTAGATAGTCTTAGGCAACCAAATGTACTACAAAACGCCATCTACCAGTCAGGTTTTCCTTGCCGAACACTTTTTTAAAATCTTGCATCTCTCCAATTCTTTAAATAGTCTTAGGCAACCAAATGTACTACAAAACGCCATCTACCAGTCTAGTTCTGAACTAATGATAGGAAATCTGTTCGGGTTGGTGCAAACCTGAATTAAGGCACCATCGCGCGGTGACATCTAGCGGACTAAATTGGTAAGTGGCCAAAAATACATCCGGCGGAAGTACATGTAAATTCCCATTTAGTTATCTACTTCCGCCCACATATATTATCTACTTCTCTCCAACTGTGGTATTTGTCATTTCGACGAATTTCCGGATAGATCTTTCAACTTCGTTTTTATGAGTTAACAGTTTAATGTGATAATGTATCATTTACTAAAATTGTGACTAACAATTACATACTATTTTACATATTCTAAGTGTGGTTAAAACAAAGTGCGTATCAATTCAGTGTTAGTTTATGTAGTATTAGTATTAGTATCAGTGTTAGTATTAGTATTAGTACGTGTTACCACGTAGTAACGGTTGCAACCATTCTATTCAATAATTTGTTTTTAAGGGTGTTTCTTATTTGTACTAAGACAAAATTTTGGCGATAAAATACATTATTAAATACAATTGGAACATAATAAGAAACATAATAAGAAACACAAATAGATACTAATTATTCGATTGAAACAACTTAAATTTTTCCTTATGAAATAAACTTTAAACAAAATTAACAAAACACACACACCAATGCGTTAAACGGATTGCGTACCGTTTAACGCATTGGTGTGTGCAGAACATATTTTGCGCGCTCTCGCATGCATGGCAACGAACCGCAACCCACTGACGCATTGGTGTGCGGAAACCTTAATAGAAGTGCTGCCTTCTAAAAATTATTGGCATCACATCAGGTTTACGAACGCGGTTGTAAAATAGTAATATAATAATTGTAGGTTTTCCATAAATTTGAATTTGTGATTCAGAATTTACTCGTAAAAAAATTAATTCCTATATTACATACGTGGATCTCGTTAATTAAATTGATAAATATCTACTTTAAATATTTCAGAAGGGTGCCAAACACATTGCTACTGATTAGGTATTAAAAGAGGCAATAGGGAATATGCAACAAATTTAAATTTACTTGATGTTTTTATCCACGATACTTTATGATCTTGACATTACACCTATACCATTATTTTCTCATTTAGTTTGTATTTAATTCCAAAAATTTACATCAAAAAGTCATTAAAAAGTCGTTTAAATTAAAAAGTCGTTAAATCAAAAATATGCGAGCGAAATTTAAATTTGCGAAACGCATCACCATTGGTCATATGGCATGTAACATGCACGTTTACATTTATCGGCCTCGATATTCACAGATGTAGGTAGGATGGACTATACACCTCGATAGGGACTTTATCAAATACCTTATCTAGTGTACTTATAATAGTGTTTTTGCATTCCGGTACTATACAATATCTACAAAATGGTTTTTAAGCTTTTTCCATTATCAAAATAGCAAATTCAAACTGAAAATCCTTAACTGTCTATCCAAATATGCTATGCAACACTGAATGTCATGTGTTATGCGAAGTCCACTGAGATATATACTATCTGGAACGAGCGCTGGCCTCCTGGCTTGTGCGGGCCGAGATAAAGCATCACAAGGTGTCTCTCGTATCGCTCTGTCTTCGTCTAGTACAGTCCAAAAGGAAAACTAAATGTGTGTCCGACGTCCGACGTCCGACGCCCATTTTTCCTTGCAAATACAAACATCCTTGGGACCTCTCTCTTGGCTCGCACAAGCCAAGAGGCCAGCGCTCGTTCCAGGTAGTATATATTTAATAATAATAATTATAATAATAATTTATTGATGCCATTACCACAAACAGTTTACATATCTCAAAAGGAGAAAACTTACAACATGAGTTCCATATATAATAAAATACACGATATACATGTTATAAATAAATATAAATATATGCTCTGATGGGAGAGATATACAAAATATGAATATAAATAAAATCAATTAATAAAAATATCAAATAAAACACAGTTTGTACATTTGATTAAAAATAGGCACTTATACATATAAAATTGTGAAAATGAATAAAATGAAATGAAAATGTATATGTAACAAAAGCACAGTCATTATTAAAATCAGTGATGACACGAAGGCAAAAAATGAATAGATTATAATATCTAATACATTAAAATCGTAGTTATATCCAACAAATTAAAATGATATTAAAAAAAAAACAGGTACAAATTAAAAGAAAGTGAATTTCTCACTTGTCAAGGTATTCGTCCCAGGAATAAAATGCATGTTCAGTTATGTAATTTTTCAAGAATGCTTTGTATTGCTTTAATGGCAATGCCCTTATTGCAGGGGACAGATTATTGTAAAATTTAGGAGCCCAGTAATTTGCGCCATTGTGTGACTCACGTAGCCTGACTTGATCGATATTAATGTTTCCTTTATGTCTGGTGTTATGATTGTGGAATGAATCAGAGGTTTGGTAATTCGTGAAGTTTTTTTTTAAGATAGATAAGGCACATATACATGTACAGGCCTGGTAATGTCATAATTTTCAGTTTACGAAACGTCGGTTTACAATCATCTCTATAACCAATACCCGCAACCACGCGCACAGCTCTTCTTTGCAGTCCAAATAGGCGGTGCCTATGAGCAGAGTGGCCCCATACTAGAAGGCTGTATGCTAAGATTGATTTACATTTTGCAAAGTAGGTCGTTCTTAAAATCTTATTTGATACGGATTCTGACATATTCCTTAAGAGAAAAATCGATGTACATAATCTGTTTGCCAACGATTCGGTATAAGCATTCCATGACATTGTAGGATCAAGATTTATCCCCAGAAACTTGGCCGACGATGGAGTGTCAAAGTCATGTTTGCTTAATGTAAATAGCATATTTATTGTTTTGTCCTAGTTTAGTAACAACTTATTGCTACTAAACCACTCACTGCATTTATCATTTGCATCTCTGGTTTTCTCTAATTGCCTCGTTAAGAGATTTAGCGCTGTTAACTAACGTAGTATCATCGGCATACATCACCTTAAAAGCATCTTTAATATACGAAGCAAAATCGTTTGTGTAGATTATGAATAAGAGGGGCCCCAGAATGGAGCCCTGTGGGACACAAAATTCTATAGGCAATATACTGGAGTTGACACCACCATATGTAACTATTTGAGTTCTACGTGAGAGATATGATTTGATTAAATTCTGACTGGCTTCATCGAAACCATAGCACGCGAGTTTTTTGATAAGAATGTCATGACTTACTCAATCAAATGCTCTGCTCAAGTCTAAAAGAGAGGTCATGATAAACTTTCCATCCTCATATCCATTTAAAAGATTATTTATAAGTGACATAATGGCGTCAGTAGTCGATTTGCCAGTACGAAATCCAAATTGGGCATTATTCAATAATTTATTTAGTTCAAAAAACTTGGTGATTTATAGTAGAAGAATTCTTGAACCTTGAACACCTTGGAAAAAATCGGTAAAATAGATGTAGGTCTATAATTGAGTGGATTGTTTTTATCGCCCTTTTTATGTATTGGTATCACTGACGCAATTTTCATTTCGTCAGGTACAGATGATGTGATGATACATGAATTAATAATGGATGTTAGTGGTGACAAGATTGCTTCCTTACAACATTTTAGCAAATCTGAAGTCAGTCCATAAACGTTTTATTTACATTTACTTTTACTGGATTTTAGACTGAGGATAGCCTCTCTCACTTCCGAGGTTGTTACTGGTTTAAAAGAGAAACTAATATCGGAATTATTTGGAACAAAATCTAATGGATTGAGTCCAGGATCTTGAATGGACTTAATCACATTTTTTATATGTGATGTGAACTCATGATTAAAAAGTTCGGCATCAATATTACATGAAATATCACAGTTATTATGTTTTGTTTTCCGACTATAATTAATAATTTTCCACATAGATTTGACTTTATTATTGGATTTCTCAATAAAATTGTCATTAGCCTTTACTTTGGTAATTTTATTGCTGTATTATATTTCCGACGGTAAGATTTATATGTATTACAGAGAGTGGTATCACCGCTATTTTGAGCCGCATCACGTATTAAGTTTAGGGTTTCCCGCATTACACGGAGATCCTGCGTGAACCAATGAATGTTATTAATTTTTGTTCTTCGATTTGTAATTTTAGTTTCGGGGAATGCTATTTTATAGGCGGACATAACTGTCTCGTGAAATAAATTATATTTCTTGTTGCAGTCAGTCCCCCCAAGAATATTGCTCCATTCAATAGTGTTTAATATATTGAAAAAACTATGTTTACCTGACTCGGTTATTGGTCGTATTACCTTACTTCTTAAAGAATCACGGATAATCTCCAGTTCGAACTGAATATGGATGCCTTTGCGGTCCGATGACATAGAAATTGGAAATATTTCAAATCCTGATGGTTTATAATTTATAAATATATTATCCAGTATGTTTATGCCTCTAGTAGGAAAACAAACTGATTGTGATAGGCCGTATGATTGAAACATATCACAGATATCTGTTACTATTTGGTTAGGGTGGTTAAAATGTATATTAAAATCTCTTCCAGTCATGATACCAATCAGAACAAGATACCTAACTAGATCTATAGATTCTAAAACAGAAAACATGAAATTTAAGAACATATTAAAATCACCCTTAGGTGGACGATAAACAACAATAACAATTTTATTTAGAACAACGAGGGATATGGCCGACAATTCACAGTGAGATTCTATTGATAATTTATTTACGAAGGTTAACACTTCGAATTTAGTATTTTATGTTGTTAACATTAGAGAACCTTCGCCTGCCGAATTTCTCCTACAGAAAGGAGATGCAGTTGCCATTCTGTTGACGCAATAACATTCACTTTCATTTTCTTTAAGCCAGTGTTCAGTGATGCACACTATATTATATTGCTGACTTTCAATGATACTGTCGAGTTCGTTGAATTTATTGCTCACAAACTGCGTGTTTATAAAAAGCAGCTTGAAAACATTTCTTGGAGACTTGACTGCACTACGAGCTGATGTTGGTAAGCGTTCCTTGTATTCCGTGAGTGGATTATGTTGCTCCTGGTTTAGTGGGAGTCTTCCTAAAAATATATCGGCTAATTTCGGTACCCGCTGGCCAGTTAGATGGAACCGTTAACACTTTGTGCTCTGTTAAGTTCGCACTTAGTTAAAAACTATTGTAAGTTTCAGATTTTGTTGCATTTTTTTCACACGAAAATCGTTTGTTTACTAAAATTTTGTTGATATGAGCCTCCATTTTTGACAGGGTTACATCCAGTTGTACTCTGTTTATGAATAGCTATGTCTTTCTGGGTTCCGCAGAAATTATTCCCGATGTATTACTACCAGTGCTGATTATTTTGTTTCTTTTATTTGGTCTTTTCCCTTTATAAACAGAAAAACCATTATTGTCATTAAATGAATTGTTTACTTTTGGTTTATCAAACTGCTTTACGGTAGCAACGTCGGCGTCCTTTTGAGCGCGCGGACGTTTTATTTCCGCGCGGACGTTTGGAGTATTTATATGTTTTGAACTTATCCTTTCTTCGTCTGTTGACGATAAATTTTTTTCTTCCTTCTTTTTTGCACCGGCACGTTCACCTATATTATCTCTTCTCTCTATTTCCTTATCGGGTATATTGCTGAATTCTTCACTAGTGTTCGGCTGAGTTTGATCTATTGAAATATTTTGTATTAATTTTTATATTAATTTAAGTGGCGACGTCATCCAAAGCGCGCGATAAATGGGTTCAATCAGGTCAAATTGAATCAGTATTTTATATATATATATATATATATATATATATATATATATATACATATATATATATATATATATATATATATATATATATATATATATATACAGTGTGTAAAGCGATGAGGTTTTTTAATATAAAACTTTTTTAATATATAAGTTTTAGGAGAAAATCTTATTCTTCATAAAAAGTTTTGTTTGTATCGAAACCCCTCATAGTCAAAGAAAAATCGAGTAATCACTTAAGATAAGATCAAAAACTTGAAATAATGTCGAGTTGTTGATTTTAAATATGACTAAGTTCGAACGTTGCATTTGTATCGCGTTATTTGTATCGTTAACAAGTGACATTTATTGACAGTTCAGCGAGCTTAATATGAAAACACTGTTAACGTTAGAGCAGCGAATCTACCTAGTGAAATGTTATGGTTTAGGAGAAGTCAGTGTGTAAAGTGATGAGGTTTCCTACGGAGAAAACTTTTTTAATATGAGTTTTATGAGAAAATCTTATTCTTTATAAAAAGTTTTGCTTGTATCGAAACCCGTTATATTCAAATAAAAATCCAGTAATCACTTAAGATAAGATCAAAAACTTAAAATTATGTCGAGTTGTTGATTTTAAATATGACTTTCTGTTTGTAAAGAAGGATGGCCACGAAACTCAAAAATGTATCTTATTATTTTCTGAACAAAAAAATGGTTATTTTTGATACAATAATTTAATTTTTAATTGTACAATTATTCCACATAGTCTCCTCCATATCCAGCGCAATCTGCAACTGTTTTTCTAAATTGTTTGTAAATGTTGTTTAACATTCCAACATTAATTTCTCGAACAGCCTCCTCAATCTGCATTTTTAGGTAATTTACATCGTTTCCCATTGGTTTCCTGTAAACTTTTTGCTTTGGGTAACCCCAAAGAAAGAAATCCATGGGAGTTAAGTCCGGTGGCCGAGCTGGCCAATGTATTGGTCCATGTCGTCCAATCCATCTACCAGGAAAATGTAAATTTAAAAATTCTCTAACAATCAAGGTACCATGAGCTGGACACCCATCCTGTTGGAAGTAGATGCGTCGCAATTCCTCTTGCTCAAGTAATGGCAATAAACAATTCTGAAGCATTTCCAAGTAATTATGTTGATTTAAATTTCCATTAAAAAAATTATTCTGTTAAACAGCATTCCGCAACAAACATTGACTTTTTGATATCGCTGATTCCTAGCGTTTATTTTAAAATTTGGATTATCCTTTGACCAATATCTACAATTTTGTGAGGAAACAGTACCATTTGTTGAAAACGTTGCTTCATCACTAAACATTAAACTACTAAACACTAAACATTTCTAAGGTGTGTCTGAATATAGGTTCATATGGGTAAATTTTATTCGCTTTATAAATTTTCTGCAATAATGTATGACTAACATTGAGTTCAGTTACTCGCTGGCGTAAAGAAATCCTAAGATGTTCCGCAACTGATTCGAAAGCCACAATGGCCACACCATCATCATCATTGTACGCTTTGCGAGACTTCTTTTTGTCGGCAACGGATCCCGTTTCATCAAACTTTTTAATTAATTTTGTTAAAGCTGTTCTGCTTATACTAACATTTGGATATTTTTCATTAAATAACTGAATTGCATACTTATAAGAACCTTCTCCTAAACCATAACATTTCACTATAGGTAGATTCGCTGCTCTAACTTTAACATTGTTTTCATATTAAGCTCGCTGAACTTTCAATAAATGTCACTTGTTAAAGAGTAATACATGGGTAACGCGATACAAATGCAACGTTCGGACTTAGTCATATTTAAAATCAATAACTCGACATTATTTCAAGTTTTTGATCTTATCTTAAGAGATTACTCGATTTTTCTTTGACTATGAGGGGTTTCGATACAAGCAAAATTTATGAAGAATATTATATATATATATATATATATATATATATATATATATATATATATATATATATATATATATATATATATATATTTCTTTTTATGAAGAATAGGAGATTTTCTCCTAAAACTTATATTAAAAAAGTTTTTCCTATAGGAAACCTCATCGCTTTACACACTGTATATATATATATATATATATATATATATATATATATATATATATATATATATATATATATATATATATATATGTCGGCGCCAGGCATTTGGGCAAGAACAAACGCACGTTTGTTTATGGATGAAGAATGTCGGCGCGACGGACTGGGCGCGACGGACACATCTGTTTATATTCCACAGACGCCTTTGTTTATATTATGGGTGAAGAATGTTGGCGCCAAGCACTGGGCGAGAACACACACACTTTTCTTAGAAGGAACCTTGAAGTGTGCGAGGGGAACAAGGCAGCGGAATTTAGGAAAATGAATTAGTGATCGTTGTGAACGATAGCTAAATGGTTGTGTCTAAATACGCTGGGCTTGGACCACTAGTTCTTTACCGTGCTGTACGATTGTTATTGTTGTGCTGCTTTGTGTTAGTTTGTGTTGTTGTTTTGTGCTTGTTGTATATTGTAGAACTACGTTGTCGCTTATTTAATAGTTTATTTGTTAGTATCTAAGTTTAAGTGTAATAACAATAATAATATCGTGTTGTTTATAACAATGACTTCTCCACACACCCCGCTCGACCATAATAATCCTGACGCTCCGACATCAGAAGTGGGATTCGACGGAGAAGATGTTATAAACAATTCTACAAGCCGCATTGAAGATTTATTGGAAAAAGTGCTTATGCGTCAGCTACCTCTGGGTCCATCGAGAATTGTACCGGAAGTGTCAGTCCAGTTGCCATATTTCAATCCAGCCTCAAAGTTAGCCGACCCAGAGGGATGGTGCGCATTGGTTGATGAGTTTATTAAAGTTAATAAGTTGAATGGTATTACACTTATTACAAGTTTATCCAATTCCCTTAAAGGTGAAGCAGCAGATTGGCTTATTAAATGTAGGCCATTAGGTAAAACCTGGGAAGAGATCCGCGAAGAATTTTTATCAGTGTTTGCCAAACCTGTTGATTTAATGGACACGTTTCAAGAAGCTGTTAATGGACGTCAAAATATCTCCCAAGGTAGTACTCTATTAGATGAGGGCTTACATGCATTTCGTTTGGCTCTACACTTGATTAAAACAAGAAAGAGTGACGAGGCATTAGCAACTTTGTTCGCGTGCCACGTCGTTGGGAACCGAAACGAAGTTCTAAAAAGGAAATTACAATGTGATGTGCCAGAAGACTTGAAAAGTTTTTGTGTTGCAATGCGAGGACAATTGGGTAAACGGCCGGCGCTATTTCGGCCAGATCATCATATCAGTCCGAAGCGCCGTACTTTTACTGAATCTGTGGGAAGATGTCACCAGTGTGGTCGAATTGGACACAAGGCATACCAGTGCGAAGTCCGACAACATGTGCCTGCTAATCAGAATTCCAATAATTTTATTCAGAAGAGATCCAGCTCAGTAACCTGTTTTTTGTGTGGGAAAATTGGCCATATTTCCACAAGCTGTCCGGGAAATTCAAGTCGTTCGAAACCTGAAGAAAGACGTGTCAATTTATGTTCCAAGCAAGCTTCCCCCAAAGGTCAATTGAAGTTGCAAAATGGTAAGACCATTCCTTTTATTTTCGACTCTGGCTCAGACTGCTCTTTAATTAAAGAAGGGATTTCAAATATTTTTATCGGGGAACGACAAAATTCGTTAGTAATTTTAAAAGGTATCGGCGAAACTTCTGTACTTTGTACAAAACAAATTATAAGCGTAGTCGAAATTGAAAACATAAAAATAGAACTAGTATTACATGTCGTACCTGATGATAACATTTCATGTGATGTAATAGTTGGTCGAGATTTGCTCTCTCAAAATATCTCTGTTAATTTTAATAGTAAGGGTTTTTCAATTATTCGCGAAAATTTCATACAGACTTGCGAAAGTGGTATTACTAATTTTGAAAGTATAAGTACTGATTTAAATTTAACTGACAAAATTAATTTAGTGGATATATTGACCAAGTATCAACAAAATTTTGTAAATGGTGTACCAAAAAGTAGAGTGAACACAGGTCAGTTAGAAATTCGTTTAAAAGACAAAACTAAGATTGTTCAACGGCGTCCGTACCGTTTATCACCAACAGAGCGTGATATAGTCCGTTCAAAAATAGCTGAACTGTTAAAATCAAGTATTATTGTGCCTAGTTGTTCCCCTTTCGCTAGTCCTATCATTTTAGTGAAAAAAAAAGACGGATCTGATCGAATGTGTGTAGATTTTCGAGAATTAAATAGTAACACAATTTCGGATAAATATCCTTTACCATTAATTAATGATCAAATTAATCGTCTTCATGGAGCACATTATTTTACATCATTGGATATGGCTTCTGGATTTCATCAGATACCAATAAATCGTAATTCTATAGAAATGACTGCTTTTGTAACACCAGATGGACAGTACGAATATTTAACAATGCCATTTGGTCTTAAAAATGCACCGTCTGTTTATCAAAGGGTTATTGACAAAGCGTTAGGTGAATTACGTAACACAATTGCAGTTAGCTACATGGACGATATTTTAATTCCATCTGCATCTATACCTGAAGGTCTAGAAAGACTTGAGCTTGTTATGAAAGCGTTAGTAAGTGCAGGATTTTCTTTAAATTTAAATAAATGTTGTTTTCTTAAATTAGAAATAGAATATCTTGGTTATTTAGTTCATGCGGGAGAACTAAGACCGAATCCTCGAAAAATTTCTGCTCTTGTAAATTCCGCTTTGCCAAAAACATCAACCCAAGTCCGTCAATTTTTGGGTTTAGCATCATATTTTAGACGATTTATTCCATCTTTTTCCAATATTGCTACTCCACTGTATCAATTAGCAGCAAGTTCAACAAAATCAATTAAATGGTTACCAATACATGAAGAAGCCAGAAACACTTTAATAAAATTTTTAACTACTGAACCTGTTTTAACAATTTTCGATCCAAATTTACCTATCGAATTACTCTGAAGGTTATGGTGGTGTTTTACTTCAAAAGAAAAATGAAAAATTACACGTCGTCGCATATTTTAGTAAAAGAACAACAGATACAGAATCCCGATATCACTCTTATGAACTATAAACTCTTGCTGTTGTAAATTCGGTTAAACATTTTAGACATTTTTTCTATGGAAAACATTTCGCAGTAGTGACTGATTGCAATTCTTTAAAAGCTTCTAGGAACAAAATTGATTTAACCCCGAGGGTTCATAGGTGGTGGGCATTTTTGCAGGCCTTTGATTTCGACGTTCAGTACCGAGAAGGGTCACGTATGAAACATGATGATTTTCTTTCTCGTAACCCGCTACCAAGCATTGAAGTTTCAAATAAAGCGTATGATAAAAAGATAGTGTTATTAGTAGATTTACAAAAATATTGGTTGCACGTTGAACAACAAAGAGATAACGAAATCGCACAAATAATTACAAAGTGGAAAAATGATGATTTACAACTTAGTTTAATTAAAACTTATGACCTTAGAAATAACGTTCTATTTCGACAAATTGAAAGAAATAAGAAATCAAAATGGCTACCTGTTGTTTCGCGTTCTATGGCTTGGTCTGTTATCAATCACATTCACATTGACATAAAACATTTAGGTTGGGAGAAAACACTTGAGAAATTGTATGAGTTTTATTGGTTTCCAAATATGTCTAAGAATGTAAGAAAGTTTGTAGATAACTGTTTAATTTGTAAAGCTTCAAAAGCTAAAACTGGTCCTCGGCAAGTTAGCTTACATTCAATACCTAAAATGTCAGTACCTTGGCATACAGTTCATATAGATATTTCTGGGAAATTAAGTGGAAAAAGTGATAAAAAAGAGTATGTGTTAGTACTTGTAGATGCCTTTTCAAAGTTTGTAATTTTGTATAATATTGCTACATTAACAGGCAAACAAGCTGTAGAGAGTTTCAGAAATTTTACTCACTTGTTTGGAGCACCACATCGAGTTGTTTCTGATCAGGGGAAATGTTTTACTAGTTCCGAATTTAAAATATTTTGTTCTGAAAATAATATTGATTTGCATTTCATTGCACATTGTTCAAGCAGAGCAAATGGTCAAGTTGAACGTGTCATGCAAACTTTAAAAAATACTTTGACCGCAATTCAAGCCGAAGGTAATAAAACATGGCAGGAAAGTCTGGGGGAGGTTCAGCTGGCATTGAATTGTACCAAACATAAGACTACAGGATTCAGCCCTGCAGAATTGCTGTTTGGAACAAATATTAGATCACTAGAACTTAATAAAATAGTACATCAAAGTGTAGTTAATGATAAAACAGATATTAATTTGAAAGACATTCGTGAACAGGCTAGCGAAAATATTATTAAAAGTGCACGAAGAGATTCTGAGAGGTTTAATGCCGGAAAAGCTAAAGTGAAACCTTTTGTTGTTGGTGATTTTGTGTTTGCCAAGTGCAATGAAAGAAAGTTGTCAAAATTAGATCGTAAATTCAGAGGTCCGTAGATAATTAAAATTTTGGAAAATGAAAGATACGAGGTTGTAAAAGTAACTGGAAAGGGTAAAAGTTTACCCTGTAAATTTGCTCATGACCAACTGAGAGCAGTTCCAAGTACACAAGTTGATGACGATTTTGATTTTGAAGCAAGCATCAGTGATGAGCCAGTGTCGGCGATAGAAAATTAAAAGGTATTAATTTATCTTGAGTTTTTTTTGCAGAATTGACGTTGGAATTGACGGACTGTTGTAGTAATCTCATCAATGTTTGTTGTGATATGGCAGACTATTGCGATAGTCTGGTCATTGAACAATGTTGTAGTTGACGGATTGCTGCGTTAGTCCGGTCAACGATTTTTGTGATCTGGCGGACTAGTGCGATAGTCCGGCCATGGATCAATGTTGGAGTTGACGGATTGCTGCGGTAATCCGGTCAACGGTTGGGATCTGGCGGACTATTGCGATAGTCCGGCCATGGATCCATGTTGGAGTTGACGGATTGCTGCGGTAATCCGGTCAACGGTTGGGATCTGGCGGACTATTGCGATAGTCCGGCCATGGATCAATGTTGGAGTTGACGGATTGCTGCGGTAATCCGGTCAACGGTTGGGATCTGGCGGACTATTGCGATAGTCCGGCCATGGATCAATGTTGGAGTTGACGGATTGCTGCGGTAATCCGGTCAACGGTTGGGATCTGGCGGACTATTGCGATAGTCCGGCCATGGATCAATGTTGGAGTTGACGGATTGCTGCGGTAATCTGGTCAACGGTTGGGATCTGGCGGACTATTTCGATAGTCCGGCCATGGATCAATGTTGGAGTTGACGGATTGCTGCGGTAATCCGGTCAACGGTTGGGATCTGGCGGACTATTGCGATAGTCCGGCCATGGATCAATGTTGGAGTTGACGGATTGCTGCGGTAATCCGGTCAACGGTTAGGATCTGGCGGACTGTTCCGATAGTCCGGCCATGGATCAATGTTGGAGTTGCCAGACTGCTGCGGTAGTCTGGTCAACGTATGTTGTGATCTGGCGGACTGTTGCGATAGTCCGGCCATGGATCAATGTTGGAATTGACAGACTCCTGTGGGAGTCTGGTCAATGTTTGTTTTGATATGACAGACTGTTGCGATAGTCTGGTCATTCAAATATTTTGGATTTGACAGATTGCTGCAGTAATCTGGTCAAAGTTCTGATCTGTTCTGATCAAAGTTGAGAATATGGTAGACTGTTGCGATAGTCTAACAATTGAATTCTCACTGTTAAATGTAGTCAGAATGGACGAGCAAGTTTAATTTCTTTTTATGCTGTGTTTGACAGGTGACAGTGGCGTTTCAGAATAGCGCACGAGGACGTGCGAGATGTCAGTATGGCCGTGTCGGCGCCAGGCATTTGGGCAAGAACAAACGCACGTTTGTTTATGGATGAAGAATGTCGGCGCGACGGACTGGGCGCGACGGACACATCTGTTTATATTCCACAGACGCCTTTGTTTATATTAAGGGTGAAGAATGTTGGCGCCAAGCACTGGGCGAGAACACACACACTTTTCTTAGAAGGAACCTTGATGTGTGCGAGGGGAACAAGGCAGCGGAATTTAGGAAAATGAATTAGTGATCGTTGTGAACGATAGCTAAACGGTTGTGTCTAAATACGCTGGGCTTGGACCACTAGTTCTTTACCGTGCTGTACGATTGTTATTGTTGTGCTGCTTTGTGTTAGTTTGTGTTTGTTGTTTTGTGCTTGTTGTATATTGTAGAACTACGTTGTCGCTTATTTAATAGTTTATTTGTTAGTATCTAAGTTTAAGTGTAATAACAATAATAATATCGTGTTGTTTATAACAATGACTTCTCCACACACCCCGCTCGACCATAATAATCCTGACGCTCCGACATATATATATATATATATATATATATATATATATATATATATATATATATATATATATATATATATATATATATATATATATATATATATACATATATATAAATTAATTGAAACACTTCCAACAGTATTTATATTTTTTACTATGTTAAAACGAAGTAAAAAGTGAATTAAGCAAATAAAAAAAAATATGCATTTTGCAAAAAATATAGAGTTCCATTTTTATAAATAACATTTCTCTGGCGAACAACCCCCCTTGATAAAATCTTCAAATTTCGATACGTCATCTATCCCAACAAATAGGTTTCCATTGCCAAATAACCTGTTCTCATAACATACCCTGCACTTTCCATCTTTTTAGGCCTTTATTACGAGTCCTCTCAGAACATCCTGGAAAAATTCCTTGTATTTATGCCCATACAAATTTACAATGGTCCAACAACTTCGCCTGCCTGATTATCTCCAACGAATACAATTTTGTCCCTGGTATAACAAAATTTTCTTGACAATATTGACCAGGAAGACATCACTATGTATTCTGATGAAGCATGGTTCCATTTGTCAGGCTTCATAAACTCACAAAATTATAGAACATGTGGGTTGTGAGTGGATACAATCCACATAATGTAACTCAAGTTCCACTGCATCCCCTTAAAATTTGCATATGGATTGCAATGGCGGAAAGGCGAATTATTGGGCAAATATTCTTTCAGGAAACAATTAATGCGGAAGATACCGGAGACTTGTTGTAGAGCCATTTTTAAATCAACCGGATGCCATTGAACTCACAAACGGCTTTTATCAGCAAGACTCTGCGACTGCACATACAGCAGGAGCCACAATAAATGATTTAGAAGAGTTTTTCCCAGAACGTTTAATTAGTGCAGGTTAGTGGCCAAGTAGATTGACTACAATTCTTTTGAACACAACGCGCCGCTAAACACACAGCTAAAGGACGCACGAATTCTGCAGCATGCTGTTGAAAGTGCGGGTGATGTTACGTGTAGTAAGAATGGGAACAAACCTGCGGCCGAAACACTGGCAATGCGCGGGGAAGAAATTTAAAACGACCATTAAAATTTGTCATGAATTTAAAATTTTAAAAACCTAAACCTGTTTTTTAAATCTTTTTTAACCATTACTTATTTTCCTTAATAACAGATACAACATAAATATAGCTATAAAATTTCCAAAATAAACTGGTTAACTTGTATTAGAGACCACCACATATGAATTACGAAAAAACTACTATACTTTATAGCTATTAATTTTATAAAATAAACTGGTTAGATTAAGTTGTATTAGAGACGGATAAATCTAGATTTATAGACGATCTAATATTTAGAGTTTTATTTAGAGAAATTTTAAGTTATTTAAAGTATTAATATTAAAGTATTCCTTGAAATTAATTTTAAATTTGCATACAATCTGACAATCTTATTGCGCATGCGCTTTTCGTAAGAGTCAAATTCATATTTTAAAAACTGTGTTATTACCACTACTCTAGTGTTTTACCGCGTATGCGCCAATTTAGTTTCTAAAACTGATACCCAAGGGGATCTACAAGTAACATCAACCAAAAGGGCATTTGGAAACATGGGACCTGAAATGTTAATTAATGTTTCCAATAGTTTAACAGAGTTCAACGTTGCTTACAGCTAAAAGGTCAACACTTCGATCACATTCTTTAGTTTTATTGGTAATAATTCGTGTTACATAACGTTTGTCGATGATTTTGCAATCGTTTTTACAACGCACAACATTCGTGGAATAGTATAATGAATAGATGAATAGAAACGATTAACCACTGACCGGTTGCACATGCAATCAGCTCAGTGTATTATTTTGATTCAATCATTTATAGTCGCTCGGTAGTATTAATCTTATTTTCAATTGATACTTTGTCAAAAAATATACGTAATAATACATAGACTGGTGGATGTGTACACTAACTGGATTATATTTTTCAACTGTAACATATCATAAATATAATTTAAAAATTTTCATATTATTATGATTTTTATTTATAAAGGTTGGTATCAATGGCGGTATAGTAGTGACCGTTATATATTTACAACTGTCAAAATTTTGTTGTGGATTCGTTCCAGAATTCGTGCGTTGTTTAGCTGTGTGTTTAGCGGCGCCTTGTGCTCAAAAGAATTGTAGTCAATCTAGTATTTTCAATTCAAGATGAATCCTGTTAAAGATAAGAAACTACTGAAACTCAAAAAAACAGACGAAGCGGTCTTATACGTTATAGAAGGAGTTAATGGATTACCATCCGCGGATCCACTAACAACCCAATTACTCGTAAGTGATTTATATATAAACCAAATTATTAAATTAAACAACAACAATTACAACATTAATACCCTATAATTAATAATAGTAAATATTGTTAAACTAGTTTTGTAATAATTACTACATTTGCAAATGATGTAATTGGTATAAATTTATTTTCTTTTGTTTTATTTTAGCTAATACTTAAATTTCATAAAATTAAAAACGTAGAAGTAAAGACTGTACGATTTACATTTTTCTCCGATTATCCACGCTTGGAATATGATGGAAAAATTATTACTCACCCCTATCTAGTCCGTTGTGAAATAGAGCAATTGGTAAGTTACAACAAATATTCATTTTAATTTTGAGATTCAACTTCTACAAGGCATTGCTATATTAACACTTGTGTCAATATCCAGTCCTTACAACGTTGTTCAATACCAGGGGTACCCAGGTACCTGCATGGGTTTTTCATTCAATAAAATAATTTTAATACCCAGGAATTTTAACATTACAACTCGGGATTACCCATTGAGTATTCCACTACCCGAACAAAAATTTACACTGGCAAAATAACAACTGGCCGTGAAATAAATCAAGAGGAATGAGCAGTGAATGATTTAGCTGCAAAATATAAAGGATCCGGAAGAAATATTACAATGAATAATTTTTTTACTACTTTACCTTTAGTAAAGCATTTATTTTCACGGCCCCTAACAATTGTAGGAACATACATTATACAACATACAAAAAATACATTCCAGTAGACATGCTAGCATATAAGGATCGTGAAGAATTCTCTTCTCTATTTGGGTTTCATGAAAAAGTTACTCTATGCTCTTATGTTCCTAAAAAAAAAGTTATACTTCTAGCTACAATGCACTCAGTTGCAGCTATTTGCAGCGATGACAAAAAAAGAAACCAGAAATTGTTCAGTATCATAATAAAACAAAAATTGGTGTGGATATAATGGATCAGATGTTGGGCCATTACACAACCCATAGACGGACTAACAGATGGCCTCTCGCATTTTTTTAAATATTTTGGATATTGCCAGTCTTGCCAGCTATATAATTTATCTACATAACAAAGTGACAAACGATCGCCGATTATTTTTACGAAAATTAACTGAATAATTATGTATGCCAGCAATTCAAGAACGATCTCAAAATATGCAAATTATGAAAAATTTCACCACTAGGATTGCTATAGAAAGCATCTATGGAAAACCAATAGATCCTACAGGCGGGGCAACAACATCAAGTGAGTCAGGTGGGTTTACTGAACAGACAGATTCCACTGGACGAAAAATTATTGTAGGATCATGTCATATTTGTTATGGAGTAAAACGCGAAAATCGTGTAAAGAATGCAACAAACCAGCTTGCGACGAGGATTCAAAAGCAATTGTAAAATGTGATGCATATTTCCAATAATAAGTTGAATATAAAAATATTTTATGTATAATTATTAATAAGTTTTATAATAAAATTAATTAAAAGATAAATAAATCCGTTTACTTATATAGTGTCATATTTTTTATCCCTAGAAATAAGTTATTTTTAATATTAATATTTTTTTATATATGGGTACCCTGGGTATTGAACAACGGTGTATTTAACTTTAAGTCCAAAAAGTATATATATTTTTTGGCATATTTTATTAATAATGTATATGAATGGATATCAATAGACTCAAATAACGAGGATCTGTAAGGATTTGATAATTTGTAATTATCGGGTATTGACATAAGTGTTAATATTAAATAAAATATGATCAACAAAATTATTAAACCTTTGATGTAAACCTTCAATTGTGCTATGAAATATTTACAACTTTAATACACCATTACAACAATTAGCTGTTAATTAAATACCTTGGTATTTCATAAATTATTTTGGAAAATGTGCTAGGATATTTCAGACTAAATGTCATTTCCTACATGTCAGTGTTTTTAATTTGCTTTAACAATATTTTTAAAGAAAGTTTTGTAATTATCATACAGTTTTATAATCATTCTTTTGTGGATACTCAAAATGAATCTCATGAATATTGTGATTCATATAATTGTCCTACTGTGCTTTCTATTTGACAAATCATTATAATATTCTAAAAGGATTTTACACAATAATAAATATAGATAAAATTAAATGATGAAATTATACAGAAGATGTTTCTCAACATGTGCAAAAGTATTTCACTTTTTCAAAAGCACTTATTTTATTATTTATCTTGGTCAAATATGGCAACTAAGTAATTTTTCTTTTGCTAACTTTTGCAGCACGAACAGTCTTTAATGACTACACATAAATCAGGTGTATGTATAAAAAAAGGTGTATATATATATATATATATATATATATATATATATATATATATATATATATTTTGCTAACTTTTGCAGCACGAACAGTCTTTAATGACTACACATAAATCAGGTGTATGTATAAAAAAAGGTGTATATATATATATATATATATATATATATATCGAATATCTGACCATTGATGTAAATTGGAACATTGATGCAAGACATGCAACTGAGCAACACAAGAAGTTGTGATTTAACTGTTTTTGATTACGTTTTGTGAGTAAAAATTAAAATCAATCATATACAAACAATTTAACAATTTTTGATATTTTAATTAAAATTGAAATCATTTCAATTTGGAGTTACTGAGTATTGGCTGTTAAACCAAACAAATATTGAAAAAGGTATCTTTGTATATGTTTTAGACCAAGAACGCAATTGACTTGAAACAAGATACAGTAAATTTAAATAGGATTTTACCATACAAAGCTATAATTTTGAATTATATTGAGCTGTATTCTTTGCTAAATGGGTAAGAAACATTCTTTCTTTCTGAATTTCTTTTAAATTAAATTATATTTGCTACATGCATTTTTAGTTGGGGCATGGAGGAAAACATTGCAGCCTCAATCAAATATTATTCCAAGGGAATATATTTCCCTTTCAGATTATTCTATGTTAGAAGTTTACGCAGGAGGATGAAGCAGCTAATAGATTACTATAGCAAAGGGGAAGACGTTGCTGAATATATGGAGCAAGTAAGAAATGATTTAATAATTATATTTTTATATGATTTGCATATTTTTATATGTTTTGGTGTATGTTTCTTATAGGTACCACTTTTTTTTTATTATTTCCGTTCTTATTTTATTTATTTAAAATAATTCCTAGGGAATTGGGAATCCCATCAAAAACATAAAATGTAAAAAATGCCAAGTCTCGTAACGCAGTTCTTTCGCTACAAAAAGTTGTGGGATCTCATGTAAGACCAAGTCAGTTATTTTAGTTAGTGTGTATGTAGAAGCACATATTCAACTACTTTGTTATAAATTGTTATCTAATCAATTACCTATCCTATCTATATATACCTATCAATATTAGACACTTTTATTTGTATTATAATTATAATGACTTGGCAATTGCACGCCAACATATTCTACTAATTAAAATACTTTATTCTTAGGTTTACTGATGCCTGTAATATAATGGTTTTTGTTGGTACTGGTACCAACGATACTTTCTTTTTTATTATCACCTGTTACCTAAGTAAAACAATTTTGTATTTAATCCTTCGAAATGTGTATTTACTGAAATAAACTTATTATTATTATTATAACTGTTTAGATTTACTTAGTAATCGAATTAGAAGATTATTCTTTTATAATTACGTTGCCGTACAATTGCGAAGTCATTATAATTATAATAGAAATAAAGGTGTCTAATTGATACGGTCACTATAAATGTTGATAGGTAATTGATTAGATAACAATTTATAACAAAGTAGTTGAATAGGTGCTTCTACATACACACTAACTAAAATAACTGACTTGGTCTTACATGAGATCCCACAACTTTTTGTAGCGAAAGAACTGCGTTACGAGACTTTTTTTACATTTTATGTTTTTGTTGGGATCTCATTTCTTTTTGTAGGTCATGTTCCCTTTTTTTTTCTCGGGTAATATTCCTACCGTGTCCGTCAGCTACTGATTTTCGTAAAGCCCACTCCCTATCTCCATTTTAAAGTTAGCAACCATACGTACAAGCGCGATGCGTTCTTTTCTGGGAATTTCGGGATTTTTGATTTTTTTCTTCCTTTATATTCTAAAGGCTAAAGTACCTTAGAATTTTGATGATCGGTGACAAAATTAGGAAATTCTTAATAATCATTATTTGTCATTTAATGGATAATGAAACTTCGTGATTTTTGATTTTTTCCTTTCTTTATAGGCTAACGGCTAACTAAAATTCAAAATTTGGAGTTTGTAACATTGTTAGAAGTACCTTAGAATTTTGATGATCAGTCACAAAATTAAGAAATTTTTAATATTTTTCAATTAATGGACAATAAAATTTCAGAATTGAATTTTGATGATTGGTCACAAAATTAAGAAATTTTTAATATTTTTCAATGAATGGACAATGAAATTTTAAGGATTTTTCATTTTTTTCTTCCGTTATAGGCTAAAGGCTATATAAAATTCACAATTTGAAGTGTGTAAGATTGCTAGAAGTACCTTAGAATTTTGATGATCTGTGACAAAATTAAGAGATTTTTAATGAATCATTATTTTTCATTTAATGTATAATGAAATTTTTGATTTATTCCTTCCTTTATAGGCTAAAGGCTAACTAAAATTCAAAATTTGGTGAATAGGATGGTTGCGACAGTTACTACGTGGTAATCCATACTTACATTGAATTGAAAAATTCACTTTGTTTTTTACCACACTTATATTATGTAAAAATATTATATAACTTATTATTCACAGTTATATAAATTTCTACACATATCACGACTCGAGTTTCGACGTTCAACGTCGAAACTCGAGTCGTGATATGTGTAGAAATTTATATAACTGTGAATAATAAGTTATATAATATTTTTACATAATATAAGTGTGGTAAAAAACAAAGTGAATTTTTCAATTTAATGTAAGTATGGATTACCACGTAGTAACTGTCGCAACCATCCTATTCATAAAATCAGCCTGTACGGCAACCCAGACAAAATTGTACAACAAATTGATGAAAAAATACCGTTACGTTTCACAGGATATCTGGTTCAATTCAGAATGCCTTCGGTCCAAAGTCGTACCCAACTATGTAAATATTAAAACCCGCTCCACGTCTTCGGCCGCAATAGCAGCCATAAAATCTGCCCAAAACAGTTGGATTAGATCCGAAATAAAAAATCTTCATCGGAGGAGAGATGTTATTCAACATTATCTCAAGATATTGCATTCAGAGTTGACATTTAAATTACATCCAGTAGAATTCACGATCTTTGATGACTTTGTTCGTGACAATGTAAGCAGGGTCAACCACCTAAAATATTTAAAGTTAAAAAAGAAACTATCCGTTCTCGTAAAGAACAAAAAGTCCGAACCTCAAAAAGTAATGTCAAAACCGAATCTAGTGTCTAAATTCATCAACTTCTCAAAAGTTATCTTCAGTCCTATTGAACAATCTTTTCTTTCCCAAAACCCCAACTACACCCCATTCATCAATAACAAATCCGATAAATCCACAATAATTGTAGAGTCAGAAATCGCGCTAAAAAAAGTGCAAGAACCTCTTATACCCCGAGCCAAAATAGCCGATCATATAAAATCGTACGCCCGTAATTCTACCACAGACTCCGCAGTGATCAAATCGATAAAAACAAAAATTGAGTCCAATTCTTTAGTCCTTACAAAAGCCGATAAATCCAATTCGATAGTCGTCCTGGAAAGAGAACAGTACATTAATAAAATGAACTCTTTTATTTCAACAGAAAAACTGACTCCCTTGAAAAAGGATCCTACACAAAAATTCCAATTTCAAATTAGAAGTCTCTTAAAAAATATTACAACTTTGTTCTCCGAATTTGAGAAATTTAAAATCATAAATCAGAATCCCACAGCTCCCAGACTCTATGGTTTCATTAAAACTCACAAACCCGATTCTCCCATTAGACCAGTTGTCTCCTATATTAACAGTGTAGCAAGAGTTTTGGCAATTAAACTGAATACTCTTTTCAAAAAATACACCAAATTCACCCCAAAATATTCTGTAAAAAATTCACTCGCCCTTTCGGAACTCCTCAAACAAATAACAACCCCAATAAACTCCAAACTCGTATCTTTTGACGTCAGTAGTATGTTTTCTAATATACCTACTAAAGAGTGTCTCGAAATCATACAAAATTTAATTGATAAAGCTAATTGTCATCATCTTATAAAATCTGAACTTTATGAAGCCCTGGAAACATGTGTTAATCAAAATTACTTCAAATTTAATAACACTTACTATCAGCAAACATCAGGTCTAGCAATGGGATCGCCATTAAGTCCCCTTTTAGCCGATCTATTCATGTCAACTATCGAAGAAAAAATCTTCAAACTAGATTTCTCCAAAAAACATATTTCATTTTGGTATAGATATGTCGATGACGTAATAGCGTGTTTTAGTGGTACAACACGTCAATTAGACCAATTTCTCAACCTAATAAACAACGTTCATCCCAAAATTAAATTCACCATCGAGGTAGAAACAGACAACAAAATAAACTTCTTAGACCTTACTCTGATTCACAAAAACAACAAAATAGAATTTGATATATACAGAAAACCCACCAATGTTAACTCTACAATCCCGTATTCATCATTTCACCCGATAACACACAAATTAGCGGCCTATCATTCAATGATACATCGAGCCTTTTCAATCCCCCTTTCCACAGAAAAGAGAATCAAAGAATTAAGTACCATTATTTCAATCGCTACAGAGAATGGTTTCCCAACAAAACTCATCCAAAACATTATCAATAATAAACGAACCCAATTCGCAATGGCCCAAATTTATCCGAAAACCTCAAATTCAGACAAAACTTTCATCTCCCTGACATATTTTGGCAAAACAAGCGAACACATCGCAAATGTCCTTCGAAAGCAAAATCTTCAGGTAGCATTTAAACCCTCCTCTAAGTTGTCCAACATATTGTTTAATGCCAAAGACAAAATCGATCCCATTAAAAAATCCGGCGTATACGAAATTCATTGTTCCGAATGCAATAGCGTGTACATAGGGCAGACAGGAAGAAGTTTTTCAACACGGTTTTCAGAACATTCTCGCGATTTTCGTCTGAAAAAAGACACTAGTTCTTTTTCAAACCATTGTCTCGAATTCAATCATAAATTCCCAGAAATAGATAATCTAAAAATCTTACATAATTGCAACAAAGGCCCGAAACTAAATCTCCTAGAGTCATTAGAAATTTTCAAAAAAAAACCGTAGTCCCTCAGTTAATCTCCTAAACGAGCAAACTGACCTAATCTTTTCCCAACTTTTTAATCTCACCCAATCTCAAACAGATAAGTCCTCATCTTCGGACAAACACCGCCCTCCCACCCCACCAAAACTATAAGGGTATATATTCAACTTTATCAATTTGTTAAGTCACTTGAAAATGACCGTCAAACGTCGAAACTCGAGTCGTGATATGTGTAGAAATTTATATAACTGTGAATAATAAGTTATATAATATTTTTACATAATATAAGTGTGGTAAAAAACAAAGTGAATTTTTCAATTCAATGTCAAAATTTGGTGTTTGTAAGATTGCTACAAGTACCTTAGAATTTTGATCGTGTGTGAGTGTATCACTTACAAAATTAAGAAATTTGACCGGCGATAATTTAAACCCAGCGTCTATGGTAGCACTCAAATTTTAATTGTGTTCTTAACTTTATACTTTTTGAATTATGTTTTTAACGCCCTTATATTATATTGAAGCATGTTTCTTGGAAACTGGAATTTTGTGAAAATTGAAATTTAAAAAAATAGGCTTCTATTTTTCTAAAATAAAATTTTCGGCAATAATATACTAGAAAGTTCTTCTTTCTTGCCTTTTTTTCTACTCTTTGCAATGTGATAATTACTTTTAGTTTAAATTAATAAATTTATTTTTCTACATAGGTATTTAAAAGTGCTCATTTACATTTAAATGATTTTGCCAATCTGTTGGACAGAAAAAGATATTTGTTTGGTGAGGAAGTGTCTACTTTGGATATTTATTTGTGCAGCTTCTTAGCTCAAGCTATGGTATTAAGGTTTCCAATCACCCAATATCAGAATATTATTTCTAATTCTACACCAACATTGGAGGCTTATGTTACTAAATTTATGGACACACATGGCCTTCTTGGAGAAAAAGAACGTAATAAACTAATAAATATACTTGTATTATATATTAATTGTTTATTTTGTTTCAGCAGAGGAGGTTGAAAATGATAGAGCTCCAACTTTGATGATTATTACTGCTGGATTTTTTGCAATGTCAGCTATGATTGGTTTTGCATTCATCCAGGGTTTAATTAAATAGTTTTTGTTTTGCGTTATTTTCACATTCAGACACAATGAATTTGTATATTTTGTTTCAAAGTCTATTATTATTGTTTTATATTTTTTAAGTATTTAAAAAGTAAATTATTTAACAACTTTTCTTTGTTCTTCATAAAATT
Source organism: Phosphuga atrata (assembly GCA_944588485.1). Taxonomy (NCBI): domain Eukaryota; kingdom Metazoa; phylum Arthropoda; class Insecta; order Coleoptera; family Silphidae; genus Phosphuga; species Phosphuga atrata. The sequence continues at coordinate 59,604 of CALYMW010000107.1, forward strand.
TGTTTTTTATATATATCTTTTATCTTAATTTTGAAAATGTATTTTATTTTCAATGTATTCAATTTCAATGTGTTCAAAGAAAATATTAATATTTTATACCAATTTCAAATGTTTCCCATTTGATGTGATTACCGTTCTTGGTGGGTTTGTGCTTTTAGGATTTATTAGGAAATATTTTATTAATGTCGGTAAATTAAATTAAGCCGAAATTAAAATTAAAATCGATTACTGAAAAAGAGTCTACCAACAACCCTGGAACGGCCCTGTTTTGCAAGTTATTGCAAAATCGCACTAGACAATAAATCTTAGTCATAAAATTGTTAATAAATATTACAATGTTAAATGGGAGTAGTCAGAAAACTATCTAGCAAATGGCAATACATATATCGTAAGAAATAAAATATATGAATGACTGATAGTGATTAAATTCATACTGGTGTTTATTATACATTATTTTTGTTTTTTTTTAAACTTAATTTTTAGTATTAAAATAGAAAATGTGCATTTTTACATATAGTCGAATGAATATTCACATCAAAACATTCTATGCATTATAATAAAGCATAGAATATTTTCATATAATATCAATCCATCATTAAATTGAATTTATTTCATTAAATAAGACTAGTAAATTATAAGAGTAATATTATATAGTAATACTCTATTTTTTCTAATACGCAATAATTCATAATATCTTGGAACATATCCTACTCTTACATATTCGATGTTAAAGGTTACTCGAGTAATACTATATAGAAACTTGGATCTGACTGAGACTTTGTCTAACTTTTCAAAAATATTTAGACGTTTAATTTCTAATAAAAGAATTCGTTTCACAAGTTGAAACAGCTACATTTATAGATGTGTACAACAATTGCGTATAAGAATATCGTGGCTTTACTAACTACACCGCCTAAGTCGATTTTTGGCGGTATGGATATTTTGATGCCATTGGATACTTTTTTTGCGCGTCTATTGAACTCATCTGAATGGTTAGTTGCTTGACAAGAAATGCCGTTATTTTAAATCACACTGACACCGCTCAAGTCACTCGAAACACCGCACAAGTCTTTTGTGATATTGAGTGATTTTTCAGCTGAATTTACCTGAAGAGTTTGTAAATAGAACCCAGAAAGGTATGTTTTTGTATTAACTAACTTAAATCAATGTTTTAATTGATTTTAAAAGTTATTTATGTTTTTTTGCAGCAGCCACAAGACAGGCAACATAATATATATATATATATATATATATATATATATATATATATATATATATATATATATATACATATATATATATATATATATATATATATATATATATATATATATATATATATATATATATATATATATATATATATATACGCAGCACATTGCTAAGCAAGACAGAGCCATATGCAAGAAACAGTGCGATAAAACGAAAGCTGAAACTGGAAATATTAATGTTTTCAAGCAAGATCTGGAATCTGTAAAATTAGCACCATACTTAGAAGCGAGCGTAATCTACTACAAAATGAAAGTATGTGTATACAATTTCACCCTGTACAACTTGGCCACCAAAGAGGTAGTCTGTTTTTGGTTTGACGAAACAAATTGCTCATTAGAAGCATCTGTGCTTCATGTTTGATGTTTGATTGACCACCTGATGTTTGATTGACCACCTGAGAAAGCTTTTGACCGAAAACTGTATCCCAGTGGTACTGTACTCTGATGGCTGCTTTGCGCAGAATCGTAACTCTATTTTAAGTAGTGCTGTTTTGCATTTGGCTATTGAATTTAAAACTACGATTACTCAAAAATATCTTGAGAAAGGCCACACTCAAATAGAGTGTGATTTAGTGCACAATGCAAATTAAAAGGAAAGGAAATCTACTTACCAGAGCAGTACACAAGAATTTGTACAACAGCTAGACCCTCAAAGCCTTACAAGTCGGTACTTCTTGATTTACCACTCTTCACAGATTTTTCTCAGGATTTAATTTATAAAGTGATTCTGCCAGGAAGAAAACCACACGATCCGGTTCTAAATGATATACGAATGCCTCAGCCCATCAGATCAGATACAGCCCATCCCTCAATGTTTTACCCCTCTGAATAAAATCAAAATCATAGAAGAACTTCCGAAACTTTATACATCACGCTTGCCTATAACCAAATGAAAAATTGATGATTTGCAGGACGTAAAGGGTGTTCTTTCTGGTTCTTCTCATCCATATTACGATGGCTTACCTGATTCTCAATAAAGTTTGAGAGATTTATATTTTGTTTATTTTAACCTGTTAACCGGGGAGTTCACGTTCAAATTATGCAATATGTACCGGGCGCGTATTCTTTCGCTAGGACATGTCAATACGTCACGCTCGGAGACCGTCATTTTATATTTCTATATTTTTATTTATACATACAATAAATGAAAAACTATGAAATATATATCGTTTATTAATATTTCTGAAGTACAAAAGGAATCACAAAACAAGTAAAAACAAGTAAACAAAATAGAATTACACAATTGGTACATATAAAAATTCAAAACTCATTTTCTGTGTGATATGTTTTAAAACAATTATTAATACATAATGCTACACTACAATTCGGACACCAGTAAGTAGTTTCTTTTCTAGCACCTTTTTTGTAACACACTCGTCATTTCCGGGATTTAGTTTTTCCTGTATCACTCTTCATTTGCTCTGGAAAATGCCTTTCCACTATGCGTGATGGTTTAGGTGTAGAGCTGCTTGTTGATGCCTTTGGGTGGGTGTTCACGATATTTGTTATCAACTAATTTATATCGATAGATATATAGAGGGAAACACTCTAACAAAAAATGAAGTCGATCCAAATGACCTTTATCCTTTTTGTACAAAATATATGCATTTAGGCAGCACATATCAATCAACCGTAGAAATAAAATTGTATAAATTTTTTTTACTCTATTACGAGCAGCCGTGTAAGCCACCATAACTCCATCTCCCAAATCTACGCCGCCCATATTCTTATTGTAATCGAGGACAATATTCTTGACTTCTTCCTCTCTTTTCAATCATTGTCTTTTCGTCATTATGAATTGAGCTGAGCAGCAATACGTCCTTTTTGTCCTTCCACTTTAAAACCATAAGTTTGCCTTTGTATCTTACAATATGTTCATTTTTTTTTCAATTGTTTTGTTTTTATTTCACTGGGTATACCCATTCTATTTATTCTCATTGTCCCAACAATGTCGGTGTTGTTTTGACACAAGAGTTCAGCCAAATGAATTGAAGTATAGAAATTATCTATGTAAATTCTATACCCTTTATTCAGTAAGCCATGTACTAACTCCAAAACAATTCTTGATGATTGTTTTTCTTATGGGTAATTTGAACCATAGTTTGTGTCCTTTCCTGTATATAAAATGATGTTTTGAAGTCCAGATTGGCTTTCACTCAAAATGAATAGCTTTATTCCAAATCTAGCTCGTTTCGTTGCTATTTATTGCTTCCAGGATAAATTCCCTTTCCGCAATAAAAGAGACTCGTCGACACATATGTCTCGTTCACAAACATAAAATGTTTTGAACTTTTTTGTCAAATTATTTATTTTTTTAAATTGGATCGATTTTGTATGTTTTTCTATGAGACGTTTTAGGATCAAAACTTAGATTGTCTGCAAAATGTAAAAACTTACACAATAATTCAAATCTGTTTTCGCTCATAGCTTCATGAAAAAAGGGTGTTTCAATAATTCTTCCGGATGTGCAGTGAAGGGAAATGGTGGTCTTTCTGCATTTTGAGGTACCCATTCTTCAGAGACATTGTTGTTGCTAGGATCAACTTCGTCATTATCTTCACTCTCAGTATCGCTTAATTGTGTGTCGTAGTCAAAATCATTATTAGATGACTCCGATGACGAACTCATAATACGTCTCATCCTTCTTTTACTTGCCGGTACATTGAATTCATCATCACTAATATCGCTCTCATTCATTTTGATGAACGCTAAAAAAATGTTATAAAAAGATTGGAAATAAAAATAATATATAATAGAAATATTTTTATAGCCATTGTATGTATTTGTAAGCATTTAATTAAATAGGTAAATAAAATAGGTGGTAAGTGTAAATACGTACCTGTCACTGGTCACACAAAACACCTCTATCACTCACGATAGCGAAATTGTTCTGATTCCATGCGCATGTCGATTCATGCCGAGACACGCATGGATGACGTAATATCTCGTCCCGTCCGTTCCAGGGCGCAAATTAATTTTCGAGGACGTATTCATATGTCCTACCCGTACCCGATATTGTTTACGCCTGACGGATTTATGCGTCTTGCCCGTTTAACAACGATGTTTTATTTTTTTATATTTATTTGTTAAGTATTGATTAAACCACCTATTAGTACTAAGTTAATGACAAGTCGTTACTGCTTTGTTCAAATAGATACCTACTTATTATGATTATAGTCTCTGTAGAGGTAAATTAATAGTAAAAAAGTTTTTTGTTTTTAAATAAGGATTTTGCTTTCATAATAAATAGCTTGTTTTCTTATCAACACACTGTAAGTATTTCAAAAGTATTTTACCTATACCTAAACACCGCCCAAGTCATTTTCACAGCAAAATACTACAAAAATTGGTGCTATTTACGGATTTACTATTCCTTTATAATCAATTAAGTAAAAAACATAATTTTGACAAATAATGACCATAATTAATAACAGTTTTTATTGCCTCCTGAAAAGTGAAGGAAAATGACTTCAGCGGTGTAGTTAGTAAAGCCACGATATGTCAGTAATTGTTCTTAAACTTTCCAAAGGTTTTTGAAAAAAAAGTTAAGGTATATTAAGGCTTTAAGGTTTCATTCATTATCAAGATATTTTGTTACAATTCCACACCAACGTTGGTCAAAAAGGACGTAAATTATATAAATAACTTTAGTTATTTATTTATTACTCATTTTGGTTTAGCTGAAACTGTTGAGAATAATATATTTTTTGCTTGTTTTAAGCATTATTACTACTAGTATTCATTTTGTCTCTTGTAAGTTAATTAGTATGTTATAATTTTAATAGATATGTTCCAATGCAATTGGATATAGGTAAAAATGGTAGGAATGTTCTTCGACTTTTCTAAGACTCTTGATAGCACAAATACAAGATGAAAGTAAAATTATTTTATTTTGTATTGCATTTGGGGAAACTATACACTTCAACGCCCCCCGCTCATGTTTCAATGGCTCAGATATACCGCCAAAGATGATCAATGTGCAGTGTTGGTGCAAGGTGTATTATTCAGTTTTTGCACACAAATTTAGTGGAAAAGGATCTCATCAAAAGCTTAATGCATTATTTTTAAAACCCTTTATTAAATGTTTTAGTCGATAATTTCATTGCAACTTTCAATAAATCTGCCCAAGATATGATGATGAAACCCTCGATTCAAGCCGTTCTAAGGAAATTGCTGAAAATATAAGAAAGTTAACACCTATAGTTGAGACAACTATTTAATGTGGACGTCAAGAGTTAGCTCTACGAGGAACTTCTGATTCTGGACTAATGACGTCGGAGCAGCCCATGTTACTGCATGTTCGCCTATCATGTGGAAACAAAAATTTAAGTGATCACATCCAGGAACAGTCGTTAAATGCTTAGGTACATGCACAATAATTAATAAGCACAATAATTCAAAATATTATAATTAAAAGACTGCGGGTCTAATGGCTAATTGTTATATTTGTATTTTATAATTAAAATTTGTGGCAAAATAATACATTGAAATACGTGAAATTTTGTAAACAGAGCAAAATTATTTTTTATTCTAATGTATAAAACCACCGATATTTCTCGTTAGGAGCAGTTAATCCTTTGTGTAAGATATACTAGGTGGGCCATTGAAAACGAAACAGAGGGATTTTCAGTTAGTTAAAGATTATTTTTCAAAAAAGCGCTCGGACACGTCAACTTTGGTTGTGACGTTTTGTAAAAAACCTTTTACAAGAAAATTTGTAGCCAAATCACTTAACCACTTCGCACTGGGACCACAACCCCTATAATTTTAAATGGCACGGTGGGGTAAGTGATACCTCATTTGAAAGCCCTTTTTGCCCTGAATACTAAACGGTTAACATTTTCCGAATTTATCGATTTTTTGTCGAGATTTCAAATAAACGCGTCCTTCGTTTAAAGGAAGTCCAATTGTTCAATCTGTCCTTGTAACAAAAATATGTCATGTAACATAGATACAGTAATGGAAAAAAAAAACACAATTTAAAGTCTGAAAAGATGTTTATTAGTATAACAAATGCTCAAATTGTGCGACAAAAAATTCCATACAAAAATACAAATTCCGCTCGAAACCTTCTCTCACATTTTGGAGGATCTGCGGCGTAATTTGACGGCATTCTTCAATAATGCGTCGACGTAACTCTTCCTCTGAAAAAGAACTCTGGTTCTTTTGCATAAATTCTATTCTTTAGATGACCGCACAAACCGAACTACTTATCCGAACTACTTATGAGAATCCGGCTTTTCAAAATTAATTGCCATTAAAACAAGATATCTATCTCGATTGGATCCTGAGGATGACGTAACAAGTAATTTTCTTTAAAAAAATATTTATACTCATATGCATAAATTATGTGTTGTACTCAAACCTTTAGTAAGGCAGAAACATACATGATGTTTTTAAAAGAGTGACGATAGAGTCCTCAAATTTTAATTTCTACATAAAAATATACTGCTTAACTAATACAAGACTTTAGATTGTAGATTTGTTGGTGACTTGTACTGCTACTTTCATCGATCTATTGATCGCGCCTCCTCTAGTCCTGATTCCTTTAGGATTTTCAGAATTTGGGTGGGATCAAGGACTGCACTAAAATAGACTACTAATATCTCCGTGTAGATCAAAATCAATTTTATTTCTCTAAGGATGTAAATATTACATATGAGACAAGCATAAAAAATAAGATTAATAAAAAAAAACAATTAAAGAGAAACTATAATATACTACCAAAAAAATCATTAACGCTATAGAAACAGTTATCAATTAGGAACAATTTTAGACTGCTTCTGAACGATATTCAGTTGGATTTATTTTTAATATCTCTAGGTATACGATTGAAGGTATACGATCTGAATGCCGATACGATTGGGTGCTCCTTTTGAAATGGTTAGGTTGCTTTTAACCGTTCTACGATCTGGACATTTCTAGTTTTGTACCCATGACTATCCTTGTTAGTGCTCATTGTATGTCGGTTTTTGTATATATGGCAAGCAGGTCCCCATATATATACAAGGAACGGTAAGAATTTTAAAATTTTTGAAGTAGGGCTTGCAGGAAATGGTACTTTTGGCCGGCTAGTGATCTGAGCAGCCTTTTTTTGAGCAAGAAATACTCCATGTGGTGCAGTCGATATTCTCCACACCACAATGCCATAGGACAAAACGAAGTGGATTTCGGCATAATAGACTTTGAGACGATTTTTTTCTCCCACAGTTTGACGCACTTACGACGTAGCAAATATGCCTTGCTGTGCAGTTGTTTGATTATTTTCTCAGTTGTTGCGTTCCATTTCATGTTCTCCTATAAGTAGATACCTAAAAATTTCACTTTCTTCTCTCTTTCAATTTTGCAGTCTCCAATTTCAAGGAGAATATCATTTGAGGACATCCTTCTACTACACTGAAACACTACATAACTAGTTTTAGCGATGTTAAGGTATAAGTTGTTAGCGCAGAACTATTTGAACTAGTTGAACTTAACAACGCTAGCCTTTGACAATCCTATCTTCTCAGTTGAATTAATTTTGACGTTTTGTTTCCTGTCGGCCAAATTCGACCTGAATCAGTTGCCTGTTTTACCTCTAATTCCATAAGAGTGCAATTTCTGCAATAGTATGTGGTGAGAGACGCAATCGAAGGCTTTAGAGAGGTCGCAGAAAACACCCACTGGGAATTTACCTTCATCCACCTCGCATACTATTTTGTTGTAGAGTTCGTTAATTGCTGCAGTGGTAGATTTGTTCCTGCAAAAGCCATGTTGTTCATTTGGAATTAGGTTGTGTTTCCTTATAAAAGGCATTAATCTGTATTCCATGGAGTATTCTAGTATTTTAGCTAATACTGATACCAACGAAATAGGCCTGTAGTTGTTCTTATCCAAACGGTCTCCTTTTTTGAATACAGGAATCACATTTGAGGTTTTTAATATTGCAGGCACCTTTTCAGAAGAAAATGAAGAATTGATGATATGGGTAAGAGGTTCGATTAATTCAAAGTGGAATTCTTTGATGATATTTCCGGGGAGTGAATCCGGGCCGTGAGAGGATTTTTTTTTAATTTGTTTAGAATTATTGTCATCTCGTTTGGAGCGAGTTCTTCCAGATACATAGGTCTGTCATTTATGAATAAGCAGATGCGATTTATTATCTGAAGTTTTGTGGTGTTACAACTTTTATAGCATTTTGATGATGGTTTATAAGTTTGCTGCACTGTTTTAAAAGGCTGCATTTTAATCAATGTCACTAACACTCCTTTAAAAATACCCTGTAAACGCAAATCCTAGAAAGAATTTCACTTTACCTACGTTAACGAATAAAAAACATTTACTGTCGATCCCGGGGTCGCGACAAATTTTTCCCAAACTGGGAGGTCACCAATGAAAAAAAAAATGATACCGGTGGCTCGACACCTTTTTCCTGGGAGCGAAGAGGTGACGTGGAAAGATCCACTCATCGAGAGTGTTCAAACCTTTACCACAGAAGATTTGCGGAGGGGCGCACTAAAGATAAAGACGAGGCGGGCACCAGGCCCAGACCAGATACCACCGGAAGTAGTAAGCGCATTTTGCGCACGGTTTGCGCACCACTGCCCTAGGTTATAAATATGTCCGTCCACACAATATCTATAGGATATCCACATGGGATATTGTAGATCACCTGGGGATATTGTAGGATATCCCTAGGATATACAAATGTATTCCATATTATATCCCTTATCCACGACTTCTCTAGGTGGCAACACCACCCAAAAATGGTGAATAGATAAAACAAATTCTTTATTTTTAATTAACATATTTAATAGTATACTGTAAAATATTTTTTAAATGAGCTACCCTCCATTTCCCGGATTATTTCCATCCCCTATATTTGCTAAGAACCTCCTTGTCTTGTAATTCTTACGATTTTTCAGTTATCCTTTTGTGCTGCCCTTCATCTTCTTCTCCTTTCTTCATTTCCCTGATTATTTCCATCCCCCATATCTGATAATAGGCTCAGCCTGAAAAAAAAATCAGATTTCAAACTGCTCCTGCTCCTTTCAAATAACTGGAAAATAATTATTTCTCCCGATTCAGTCTCTGTTATGTGCCTTAATCAGTTCTTAATGTGTCGTGAAATTGTATTATCCGTTGCCTCCGGTTCAAGTATCTGACATCTAAAAAAATTTGCAATCAAATTAAAAATGAAAACGATGAAAATAATACACTCATTTCATATAAAGTTACCACTTAATTGAAATATATGAGAAATATTAAATTAATATGTAATTTGATGAAATCTAAAAGACCTGCTTTCGGACATAGTGAATTGGTAAAGTGCAGAAATAGCACTCCTTGAGTGGCAGTTTCAGAAATTAAACTAGCGCATGCGCAATAAACCATTAAAGCAGCGGTAAGAAAGCAGTTAAATTTATTGTCTCTTACTAATAGTTACGCATGCGTACTGAAATTGGATTGAAAATTTAAAATGTTTTTTTAAGAAATAGTGTAAAGTTGATAAAGCGTCATAAAATTGTGTATGGGAGCGCACCATACATACATACATACATGATAACAATTAATAGTTAATTGGATAGCTTTTACATATAAACCATATTCTAATTTTATAAGTCAATACAGATCGAGAAGATTAGCATGGCTCCTGCTCAAGGATGTGATAATTGTTTCTATTTTTCCACATTTTTTATCAATTTGCTTAATTTTATCAGCATAAAAGGGGTGTTTTGACAATATATCATAATATATTAAAATTTTAATGATACACAAAAGATTAATATGGCACCTGCGCAAGAATGTGGTATTAATATTTAATGAATTTCGTCATTTGTTTTGACATTTTTTTAAATACATTAGAACGATGCAATGAGGTCAAATTAAACGAGGATATTAAAATTATAGATTACTCGTCTTTTCGACCAACGTTAGTGTGGAATTATAATAAAATATCTTGATAATGAATGAAACTTTAATGCCGTAACTTTTTTTTCAAAAGCCTTTGGAAACTTTAAGAACAATCAAATGACATATTTTCTTATATCCAATTGTTCTAGAACCCATCTATAAATGTAGCTGTTTCAACTTATTTAGAACGAAACCAATACTGTTTATTTTTCTTTCTCCCTTTTCAACTTTTCCCCAAAACTTTTTCAATTCGATCCATCCGTTTCTATTCCATCCTCTTCAAAATATCTTCACTTTCAGCACTTTTCTTTCTTTTCAGTCTTCTTCTTGCTCTCTCCATCCCCATACTTAACATTCACACTTCTTCTATCCTTCTGTCTTCCTTTTGTCTTCACTCCCAATGAATAAAAATTAGCTATAAATTTGTTTCCATTAAGTATGCCCCCCCTACCTATTTCTTCTACTAAACTAATCAGTAGTCTCCCTTCTGCGTTTTCTGTTGCATCTTTTGTTGGGCTTCTTTCTATTATTGTTTGTTCTTCTTCTGTCCGTCTTCTCTCCAATTCTTGCGTTAAATTGCCCCCCAATCACCAGAGTTCCTTCTTCTTGCTCTTTTACTCGTGCTTCTATCATTTTCTTCGTTTCTTTCATACCTCTACTATTAATAATGTTACAATTATATTATATACTAATATTGTTACAATTCTCCATTTTCTCAATTTTCACCGTTCTTTCCATAATCTCTCTTTCTTCTTTTGCTTCGGTTCCGTTTTCTTCTTCCAATCCCCTAGTCACCCCCATTATTATCTCACCTTTAGCTCTCCCTTTCTTGTTTTCCCTCTCTGCATATTGACACTTCCACCTAAACTCTTTCGGAATACTTTTTTCCATTTTTTTCGATTGCCGAGCTTTATAACAAAGTGGAAATTGAATTACACTAATTATTCCCCAAGACGAGAATATGTTCAGATCATTATTATAATTATTACAAGCGTAATAAATAGATGTAACCAAGCCAAAGGTATAGAGAGCGTCAGAAGCTTTTTGTTGGTAAACTATTTCTGGAAAGATTCCATAATGTTGAAGTTTTGACAACTGACTGACAACTGATTTAACGGCATTAATTACAATTAACACATTACACAAAAACACAAATTGCATTCAAGTTAGAGGTGTAGGTGAAAACACCGGCCGCATATTCTCAAACCGTTTTTAAAGTAAATATATTCATTCAGTCAAGAAAAACACTCAAAGCCAGACGGGCATCGTCGATAATTTATTTACCAAAAGTCGTCGGCAAAACATGATCTTAAAAACAATGTTATTTTTATAGTTTTTATTTTATAGTTATAGTGCCGCGAAGGTGGACTGAAAGCTATTAAATAACTGACAAATCTCTCATGAGATTGGTTTTGCGAAAATCGCGAAATTGGTAAAACATTTCCCTTTTGCGAGTGGAACCGTTCATTCAATTTAAGGTCCGGCTAAAATCCACGAAACGTTCTAAATATTTTCGAATAATAATTAAATTTCCTTTTCTAAATTCATCCGAAAAATTGATATAAGGATGCCATTGATGAATTTCAATTCAGTCTTAACGCCGAAGAAGATTGAGCAGTATTTAGTTATACTAGATAAGCTAGGACAGTTCTAGCTCAAAATCCCATAAGGATTTACAAAGGGGTCTGAATTCACATTTCTTCCGGTCACGTGTCTGATTCTAGCGCATGCGAAAACCGCCAATACCTGTTTATTAGCTGATTATACCTGATTACTAGATATTTTAATCTGTTTATTAGCTGATTAAACCTGTTTATTAGCTGATTACTACCCGTCAAAAAAACCTGTCGTAGAAAATATTGAATGAACAGGTATTGGCGGTTTGCGCATGCGCTAGAACCAGACATCCTTAAATTATGTAAATCCTTATGGGATTCTGAGCTAGAACTGTCCCAGCTTACCTACTAGTTATTAAGCTTAGTTTTAAGCAAGAATTGTAATAGGACCAAGTCGTGCTTCTGCCGAGCTTGGGTCCTGGTAAACCAAAGCTGTAGAGTTAGCCTCCGACTGCCGAGCTTTATAACAAATCGGAAATTTAATTAGGCTAATTATTCCTCAAGACGAGAGTGTGTTAAGGTCATTATTATAATTATCATAAGCTTAATAAATAGATGTAACCTATGCAGAAGTAGGTAGAGCGGTAGAAGCTTCGTGTAGGTGAAATATTTCCGGAAAGATTCCATAATGTTGTAGTTTTGTCCAATAAATTGATTTAACAGAAAGGTTTTTCATTAATTACAGTTAACACATTAGATTAGATTAGATTAGATTCCCGACTTCCTCTAAGGGTTTGGCGCACGTCAACCTTAAGGCTTATTGTGCTGTCGGTTGATATCAAACTTGCAGTCCGACGTCTGTGTCACTGACTAGTTTCCTTAGTTTTCCTACAAGTTTGGGTTCCCATGTGGTTTGTTGGTTCCAGTCGAGCTGGTGTCGCATTCGTTCTAGGGCAGGGCATTCGAAGAGTACGTGGTTTGCTGTTTCATCTTCCTCTCCGCAGAGTCTACATAAAGGTTCGTCTCGGTAGATTTTTACTTTATGCATGAATTCTCTAAATCCGCCAGTGCCTGTTAGTAAACTAACTATCTGCTTCGTGTGAGCTTTGTTTAGTTTTAACAGGTCCTTTGCTATATTGGGATTAGGTGAGTCTATTAGCTTCCTGCAATGGGTTGCTTTATCATAGGAGTTCCATCTGAGTTTGTGTTTATTTTTCATCCAATCATTGATGGATGCTCTGGCGCAGGCTTTTTCTATACCTATGCTCGGTTCGGGACCAACTAGTTTCTTGCGGGCACCTTGTTTTGCTAGGTCGTCTGCATGTTCGTTTCCCTCTATACCACTATGCCCGCGAACCCAGATGATTTTTACTGTGTTCTGTTGGCCTAGTGTATGTAGTATTTCTTTGCATTCTTTTATGGTTCTTGATTTTGTACTGCAGGCCTCTAGTGCTTTTAGCGCTGCTTGACTATCAGATATAAAATAAATGTTTCTGTTCCGATATTTTTGTCTGTGGCATTCAGTAGCACCCAATAGTAATGCGTGTACTTCTGCTTGGAATATCGTGCAGTGTTCGCCTAGGCTGGCTGATTCCCTAATTTTGGGATTTTTGCTGTACAGGCCCGATCCGGCCCTTCCTTCAAACATTGAACCATCCGTGTAAAAGATTATGTTCTTGTTCGTAGGGGTGGGAAGCTGGTCCGGTTTCCAGCTTGGATCTATGTGTACGGTGAATGATTTTTCGAAATGGAATGACTTGTTGGTACTGTCGGTTCTCATTTCCATCAACGGTATTCTGACTGCCGTCATGATTTTCGTATGCCCGATCCTACTGGCTGCGATCCATTGACCCGCGCATTGTAGTCGGTATGCCGCCATTCTTGCTTCTCCTTTTAGAAAGATGTCTAATGGCGGTGTATCTAGTATCACGTCTAATGCTAATCCAGAGGTAGTTCTAAAGGCTCCTGTGGTGCATAGATTCGCTAGATGTTGTATCCTGCTTAATTTTGCAACAGCAGTTGATTGTTGTAGTTTAGGCCACCAGGTTACTATGCTGTAGGTTAGTATTGGTCGAACTATAGTTTTGTATAGCCAGTGAGTCAGTTCCGGTTTGAGACCCCATGTGCTACCTATGGCTCGTTTACTTATCATCAGCGTTTGTTTGCATCTGGAGATTGTCTTGTTCATGTGGGGATTCCATGTTAGTTTGGAATCTAGTGTAAGTCCTAGGTATTTGACTTCGTTGCTCCATTGAACAGGTTTCCCAAATATTGAGATATTGGTTTGGTTTGTGATTTTCTTCCTATTTGTGAAAGGGATCAGGGTGGCTTTCGCAGGGTTGATTCTTAGGTCTCCTGTCGAACACCAGGTCTCTGTAATATTCAAGGCTGCCTTCATGATTTCTTCAACCGTTCTTTGGTGTTTACCTTGAATCAGTATGACGATATCATCGGCATATCCTTGAGTGAAGAACCCTCTTTTGTTAAGGGTGATTAGTAGCTCGTCGACTGTTAGGCACCACAAAAGTGGTGACAGTACGCCGCCTTGGGGGCAACCTCTTGTTGTTAACATGGTTATCTCTTCTTCCAGTAGTTTAACTTTTACAGTTCTGCTGTTAAGCATCGACATGGTCCATCTGGTCGTAGTGTTATCTACGTGGTGATTGACCATTGCGTTTTCTATTGAGATGTAAGATGTGTTATCGAAGGCTCCTTCTATATCTAAGAAAGCACCTAGGGCAACTTCTTTGTTCTCCAAAGTTTTCTCAATTTTACTTACTAACTGGTGTAACGCTGTTTCGCATGACTTTCCTGTTTGGTAAGCGTGTTGGTATGTATGAAGCGGAGATCTAATCAGCGCTTCTTCTCTCCAATGTCTGTCTATCAGTCTTTCCAAGGTTTTTAGAAAGAATGATGTCAGGCTGATTGGTCTATAGGATTTAGCTTCGGCATAGCTAGATTTGCCTGGTTTTGGGATAAATACCACTCTTGTCTCTCTCCAGGTTAATGGAACATGTCCTAGTGCTAGACTTGCTCTAAATAGGTCCTTAAGAGGGTGGAGTATGATATTCATGCCTTTCTGAAGCATTATTGGATATATGCTATCTGTTCCAGGAGATTTGTAGGGGCTGAAGAGTTTGATTGCCCATTTAATTCTCTCTGTTGTGATAATTCTTTTTGCCACATTCCAGTCATCTCTGGTTGCCGTATGGCTTGAGTGGAAAGGAGTGTGGTTTTCAGCAGCCCCTGGAAAATGCGTGCCTACAAGATGTAGCAATGTTTCCCGTTCATTTGCTGTGAAGTTCCCGTCTGCTTTTTTGAGGGTGCCGACGGGATTCGAAGCTTGCTTTGAGAGAATTTTATGGAGCCTCGCTGTGGAATGCGTCGTCTCTATCTCTTGGCAATATTTTTTCCAAGCTTCTGTTTTGGCAGTCTTGATTTTGTTACTATAGTCTGTGAGGGCTCTATGATAGCTGTCCCAGACTTTGGTTCTTTTAGATCTGTTGAAAAGGCTTCTGACTTCTCGCCTGGTCTTTTCGAGATCCTTGTTCCACCATTGTGGTTGTTTTTTACCTCTTTGCTCACTTGGCTTTGATTGAGGACAGCTGCTTTTATAAGAGTCAACCATTGCCTCTTTTAGCTTGTGGGCATTTGTATCTAGATCTTTTACCTGAGAAGATCTGAATCGAACATGCTCTATCTTTTTATGTAGTTCTTGTTCGTATTTAGCCCAGTCCGTCTTTCTCGGGTTGTAATAGGGTTCAGATATTACTTCCTTTTGAGACAGTTCAAAGCTAATGTATTTATGGTCGGAAAGCGA
Source organism: Phosphuga atrata (assembly GCA_944588485.1). Lineage (NCBI taxonomy): Eukaryota > Metazoa > Arthropoda > Insecta > Coleoptera > Silphidae > Phosphuga > Phosphuga atrata. The sequence continues at coordinate 75,143 of CALYMW010000107.1, forward strand.
TGGTTCGTTCAGGACTTGCCATCGTTTGACTGACCGCGATATTGCCATTGTCGTGGCAGTTATATCAATTACCTCTTTTCTTATAGCGTTTTCAAAGGTGGGAGAGTTACCTTCATTAACAACTATTAGATTGTTAGTAATAATGTATTCAAAAAGAGACTCACCTCTTGGATTGCAGTTGGTGCTTCCCCATGTGGTGTGGTGGGAGTTCGCATCGCAGCAGAGGATCAGCTCTAGATTTTCCTGTTGAGCGGAACTTACTAGGTCTGCCGTTTCTTTGCTGGGCGGAAGATCAATGGAGTCGTAGGGTAGGTAGACTGAGCTAAGAATTGCTCTGTTCTCTCTTTCCCTCGTGCTCCATTGTATTTTTACGGTTGTAATATCTCTAGAGCAGAATTCCATTAGAGGAAGAAATTTCAAATTTTTCCTCACTAGAATGCAAGTTCTGGGATTCTGATCATTATATATCAGCTTACCTTTAGCATCGCCTAAGCCACAGATTCGCCCCTTGACAATATAGGGCTCTTGGATCATTGCTAAATCGATGTCATCAGCTAGCAGCTTTCTGCAGAGGGCTGCAGTGGCCGCTTTGCTGTGATGTAGGTTAATTTGGACTACTTGAAGGTTCGTCTTTACTAAGCCTGGAGCGGATAGTAAACGTCACCTTGTTGAGCCCGATGTGCGCTACGCAGCCAATCTCTTGAAGAGCTTTCTTTGCTTCTTCATCGATCATGGCTGCGAACGTTCTACCTCCCCCTTCGTTGCTTTTGACGTGAAGGATGTGCCAGTACTCGGTTCTTAGGTCGACCTTTCTTTTGTTCTGCTTTTGCAGGAACTTTAGGATCGCCTCCGGCTTTTGTTTGTCGTACCACTGGGGTACGTTGAACACCACTCGTGCTGAGTTGACTACCTTTGTCCTCTCTTTCACTACTAGTTTTGCGTCTTCCCACGGGAGCAGCTTAGGAACGTGTTCTGTCAGCCAAAGCTGGGTGAACTCGTCCTTGCACGCTACCACGTAGGTTCCAGCTTCATAGTAGTGACTAGTAAAGTGGGGCAAGTTCTCGCTGTCTATATTAAATATAGTTTCTATGAGAGAATCTCTGACTAGGTCGCCTTGCTCTTTGGTCAGTTTTCCTACAGGGTAGTCAGGTAGGTAAATGGCCATTTTGACAGTGGCCGCAGCCTCTGCGAAATCGAGGTTTCTGGAGGTACTAGCCACTGCCTTCGATGACCTATCTGCCGTTCTTTGACGCTTGTTTTCAGTCGCCGGAGAAGGAGTAGCATCTGAGCGCTGTCTCTTCTTAAGTTGGCTTTGATGTGGGCCTACTGAGACTGTGGTTTTCTTAACCTGGTCAGAGTCGGCATGCTTTTTGGCTAAGTGCTTCTTTCTTTTGAAGTTTGGGTCATATTTGACTCCTTTAGCCTCGCAGAGCTTTTTGTTGTGCTCTCTGCGTTCTTTCGCATTCAGCTTTACTCTCTTCAGGGACATGTTGCCGATCTTCGTCGTCATGTCCTCTTCGGAGTATTTGCTGCTTCCTTGGCTTTCCTTGGCAGTAGACTGTCCTTGACTTGAAGTCTGGACTGTCAGCTGCTCGGACGTGCCAGGTGCTGGTTGTAGGGTCTCGGCCGTCTTCGTCTGAGCGTCAACGGTCGGTTGAGGGGAAGACTCCGTCATGGCAGTGTCTTCACCCTGTGATTTTGTTTTTGTTTTAGATTCCATACGATATTGGTTTTCTGTAAACAATAGAAGGGTTTGGCTAATTACTGCTGGAGGTCGCCTGGTATCCAGTAGGCTCCGTTATGACGCATTATTGGCCCCTGCGCCTACACCTGCTAGTGCACTGATAAGCACGGGTCGCTTAACACCTTCGTTTTGGGGACAGGTAGAAGTTGGAATAGATAGGATAGATTTTTGCTCTCTGACTCTCAATATCAAAGTATTGATAGCTTCGAGAGCTTGAAGGACCAAGAGTTAGCCAAGGTAGGCTGATAGTTCAAAGAGTGAAAGTGATTCTATTGAAGGGAGACTGTTCACTGCTAAAGGATGTGAATAGTCCCAGAGCGATTAGCAATTGACCTTCGTCTCGCATCCCCTTGGCGCCCATCCATTGATTTTCAACGGATGGACACCCCGGGGAGTCTCATTGACTGTTGGCCAACTGGGCCCCCACACCACGTCAAGGTTCACTCCCGTGTGGGGGTTCACTCCCGTGTGGGGGGACTCCCGTGTGGGGGTTAACACATTACTCGAAATACAAATTGCGTTCAAGTTAGGGGTGTATGTGAAAACACCGGTTGCATATTCTCAAACCGTTTTTAACGTGTATATATTAACAGTCAGTCAAGAAAAGAACTCCAAGCCAGACGGGCATCGTCGATATTTTATTTACCAAAAGTTTTGAAAATATGTTTCTAACGTAAATGTATTTTCATACTCTTAACCTTTTGACAAGCCAACGCAATTCGCTGATGGAATGCAAAGGTCACATTTATAGAATTAAAAAAGCCCAGGGCCAGGATAACTAATCTGGCCCTTTAACTACTAATCAATGTGTTTCTGTTTCAGGGTGGGTGCATAGTATGTAAAATATTTGGGTGAGTAGGGAAAAATGATTCGTTCTGGACCTTCCGTTTTTTCCCACAGAAGGCGATTTAGTTCAGGTTTTCACCAACATATGGCGCTTTAGTTCAGGTTTCGACCAACAGATGGCGCTTTATTTCAGGTTTTCACTATATCTAATAAGATTATATGTAATACCATACTAGGCTAGACTAGATTAGAAATACCAGACCGGACTAGATCAAATAATGCCACTCAAAGCCGGACTAGATTAGATAATATCAGACTAACCCGGACTAGATCAGATAATACTAGACTAGGCCGGACTAGATTAGATCAGATAAGGCCGCACCGGACTAGATTAGGTAATACCAGACTAGACCGGATAGATCAGATAAGGCCAGACAAGACTAGATTAGATAATTCCAGACTAGACCGGACTAGATCGAGACCAGATCGGGTTAGATCAGATAACACCAGATCGGGCTAGATCAGAGAACACCAGACTAACCGCACATTTAGAATGTAAAAACTGTATTATTGTCGCAATTAAATGCAAAAAATTCTTATCACCGTAAATGCAAAATTCATTAAAAACCTGATCTTAATAAGCATATTAAGAGTTTGACCTAGTTTTGATGATTCATTGTATGGAACTGTCGAGTCAGCATTTTCCTATGTCAACTTGTTTAATTTATCAGCTATATAAATAGGAGTTTTTGGTTTTGATATAAATAGGAGACGCAATATTTCAACATCCAGTCTCTCGATAACTACACACATCAGACGATCCAGCTTATTTAAGGCGACAATTCAAAGATGGATTTCAACAAGTTAATCAACATTAACAACAATTCGTCGAAGATGTATTTACGAGCTGCCGATTTAAAATTAAGTGAAAAATCAGCTTTTCAAAAAAATACTTTTTGGAAATAGCATCGTTGCAGATACAGCTGAGGGGTTCATATGGATTCCAAATAAATATATGGAACTATTTGAGGACGTTGCCACAGAAGACTACAACGTCAACTTTAGCAGAAGTTTATGTATTCATGCAGAAAAAATAAAAACTAAGTATGGTAAAGAAATAGCGGTTATTAAAATTACCTCTATAGATTAATTGTAAACTGTTCTAATAAAGAAATTGTATTATTTCAAATTTGTTATTTTATTTCACATCACACTCCTCATGATGATTCATTAAACACGTGCAAGCATGAGATGTCTGAATTGTGGAATAATAGATAAGGTAAATAGATAAGGTAATAGATAAGGTGCATAATTAGTGTTGTGTTTAAACTTATCTGCATGAGTCATATTTCTTGGAATTGTTCTGTTTATCCTAATAAGCATATTGCGATGATTGGCTTATTGAATGTTCGTTTGGGGTACAAATACGAAACTACTAAAATTGAATTAGTAATATCATAGCAATGTCAACACCATCATCAACGATAACCATACCAGATTCAGGTATTAGTTCACCTACTTTTTTTGATGATTTATTACAAGAGTTCGATGAAGAGATTAAAAGTGGATTTCGTTTTATAAACGAAGTTAGTTACTCTGTTAGCAAGTCATTATCAGTTTTAAATGGGTTAAGTGCAGTTAAAGACTATTATTATCTAGAGGCTAATATTCAATTCAAAAAACAGTCTAACGTTAATCCCTATTGAATGGTCTACATTAAAAAATCAATGGCAAAAGGTGAATAAATTCTTTACGACTAAGCGACAAAGATGTGTTAAAAGGAAGTGTTCCAACTGCAGTTGTTTGCTAGGAGCTGACAAGGAAAGAATACCATATACCGAAATAGTTCCCGTTTGTGATATTGCGATGCACCATTACTTTTAATTCATTGCCCAGGAGGAATCGAAACACATCATATATTACGTTACAAAGCAGAGGAGTACAGTTCGATTTGGATCGAGAAGCGGCATGCAAGTTAGATGGGTTATTTAAATTAATCGATTACCGCTTGGAACGTTTGAAAACATTAAACTTGATATTTATTATAACGAGTGTCTAATACATTTTATAAATTTACCAGAAGACTGTGACGTTATATCAATGCTGGAAAGTCTGCTACGAACTTCTTCATCCAATTATTACTTTCAAAGTAATAATTGGAAAGTAATAATTATGCATATTAGCATACAACAAATTAATTAAGGATGTAGAATCAACACGACAGTGTCATTGTTAAGATCAACCGCAATATAGTAGTGCAAAGATACGCACGATTGGAGCAACACATTGAAAAAATACAACGATTCTAATTAACAATTAAAAATTATCAAGATGCGAAAAAGTGTTGTCAGCTTTTTTCTAAACTTTGCATCAATGAATAAGTGGTGTGCTTGTTACTAACGGCTTGTAACTACGCGGTCAGTATAAACAACATTTAATGACACATATAACGCCTCGAGAAATACAATCGATGTGGAATTCGCTGCCATCGCATTTTCAAGAAGATGAAGATATAGCCGCATGTCTACCAGGTTTCAAACATTATAATTTACCAACTGACGGATCATATTGATGGACCCCACCTCCTCGCTATAAATGTTATAAATGCGTTGACGAAAACAGGAACAATTTCTTATTGTTTTTACGTACAGTTATCACGTACACGTCAGTAATTATAATAAAAATAACAATTAATAAAAATAATAATTTAAAAACATGTATCGTTTTACTTATCCATTTTATTCAGCTTCAGGATTAGAGGTAAAATTAAATAAAACTAAGTTATTGGTAGAATAAAAATACATATTTTTTAACTATTCCTAAATCAAGTTCCAAAATAAGATTTACAAGCAGAATAATAATAATCACTATTTTCAATGAGTGTATATCTTAAATTACTTTAGTTTTGTCTATCCAACTATTATGTGAATTATCGAGACCGAGTCATTTCACATATTCTTTTGATCCTTTACGGCGTAACACTTTTTCAACCAAGTAAACATCATGATGTTTATCCTTTTGTAGTACTCGTAGAATGCTCCTTGGATTAGTCTACCCTGAATATCCTTCAAAAATATGTAAATGGGCTAGAGATTTTAACTTTTTTAATTTTAGCACTTAACCACCTGACATACGTCTGTCAGGCCCAAAGCAGCAGTAATTTTCTCACCTGAGACGTATGGCAGGTGGTTAAGCGTTAAACATTTCTGCCGCCCAATTGGGGGCATATGCTTTATCAAACATGGCCTTCTGTGTGCTAATACGTACAAAATCGTCTACTCGAAATTGACTTTGTCAGCAATTTTCATATGTGAATAAACTGGCTTAAGTAATTGTTTCTCTTTATTTAAATTTACATATTTAGGTTTCATACCAATGGTAGAGTGTTTTGTTGCATTATAATTTCTAGTTATTTCATCCAATATAGAATACCAATTATATTTTCCATTTATACTGAATGCTCGATATAATTTGTCTTTCAGAGTTCGGATAACCCGTTCAGCCATACATCCTTTCATGGCGGTGTACGTTGAGTAATGATTATCATGTTTCATCTTCATTAAGGCATTAAATTGTTGATTATAAAACTATTTGCCCTGATCTGTTTGTAGATTGTGTGGTGTACGGTTACTCTCTGGAAAATTTTCTTGAATGCATCCATTAAACTCACCACAGATTTATCCTTTAACGGAACAGTCCACACAAATTTTGAGAAACAATCAATCACCATCAAAATAAATTTATAACCTTTATTTTCGCGAGCATAAGGACCAAATTCGGCTAAACCTTCTAACCATATATCATCTAAACCTTTTAATAAAACTCAACGTCTGATAAATTTTTTTCTAGCTGGTTTATGCAATTCATTCACCACATCTTGTTTAATGGTGCTTGCTGATAGGGGCCACATGAGGAATTAATTTATTCTTGTATCGAAGAGCTTATTTATCAAACCAATTTCATTGTTGATTATTTGTAACTGGTTTTCAATATTCGTTTTATAGTTAATATGAAAATGCATAAATTGATGCTGAATGATACTAATAGAAGTATCAACAAAATCTTAAGTAGCGGCGTCTGACTTATCCTGTGGTTCTCTTATGTTGCAAATTCTTTTATTCTCAACATTAAATTCACCGTTACGAGTAAAAAGAAAAGAAACCCCGGTCCAGGAGGACCTTGTGTTTGAACCGTTTTGCGATTTGAATGACGTACGAACTTCTCGATACTCATCATTGATTTGAACTATTAATACGCAATTCACTCTATTATATTTGCCTCTCGTAATTCCTCTTCAATGGCCACAATTTCATTCTGATGAGATGTATATTAACTCTTCTAGACTATCCCAGTATCGATATTGTACTCTTGTTATATTATTAGGAATATGTAAAGTTGATCAAACAGTCCTCTTCCAGATGAGGAGGGGCCTGACCAGGAACGTACGCAAGGAATGGTTCTTTCAAAAAGTGGTTTAATTATGTTTCTATATTTATGTGTTCTAGTTCCTTGAATCTGTGAATTTGGATCGTAATTTCTCCTCAGCCCATAGGTTCTTTGCAAAATATCTTTATAATTATATTTGTCATCATCAATATAACTAATAGGTTCCTTCTTGAAAAGTAATTCATAAAGACCTGGAGTTCCAGTGTATTTGATCCCCTCTATTTTTAAATCTTTCCCGATAATCTCGACATCTGATTTTCCAATGGTCAATGTATCAGTATTTGGATTGATATGAATACCCGTTTGTTTATCAAATTCATCCTATTCATCTGTTATTAACATTACTACATATTGTCTCGGTAGAGGATCATAAGCTTCTAAATAAGACTCTATAGCTTGAGGGTGCATGTCTTCGACCAACGTTTGATACATGTGTCGATCACTTTCAAATACATTTTCACTTTCCTGTTCGAGCGGTAAAAAATCTACTCGCTTAGGTTTAGGTTTTTGTATGAAATCAGTTGTTTTACGTTTAGCTCCAGCTCTAATAACTTTACCATTATCATCACTTTGTTGTTGTGGTTATTTGTTTTTAAATGGCTATAATTTAGGAATCTTGGGTGATATGACTTGTTTAATATTCGAAATATTTTGTAATGGTTGTTGTTGTTCTGTGACTACCAAATTCTTCAAAGGTTAGGGGTTTATAAGTTTTGTTAAGTAATTCATCTTCTTCGGTTCTATTCAGTTTCATCACGAGTAACTTTTTACGAATAGCTTTTTGAGCATCAATAAGCTTCCGTTGAACATTTCATGCAGTATTTTTTATATCAGGTTTCAACAGGTAGTAATCAAGTATAATCAGCTAATAAACAGGTTTGATCAGCAAATAAACAGGTTTAAACAGGTAGTAATCAGGTTTAATCAGCTAATTAACAGGTTTAAGTAGGTAGTTATCAGCTGGTAAACAGGTTTAAACACACTCTCTCTCAACAGTCTTGTTGTATACTGACTATCTGAATCTATTTACCTATTATTTTATACTGATCTAAATATTTACGATATTTTACCTTATTAATGTCACAATCTTTATCAACTGTTATAAAACCATAGGACTCTGCTCAGCATGCTGAACACATTTCCTTGAATTTATCGAAAGTCATATCACTGTTTATATGATCGTTGTAAACATGTTTGAGGTTTAAATCATCTTGTTTGAAGAGTATTATAAAATTAGCATTATCGCGTATTAGGTGTTTAGGGATACGAGTATACGTTTGACACAAATAGAAAGAATCAATATTATTGTGTCGTCCCATGCTGAAATATTCCCGTATAACGCATTAGTGCAAGTTGGCATGCATGAACAGGTATTATTCGTGTTTTAATGAATTGTCTCTGCTTTGCATTTCTCTTTCTTCTCTCGATTTTTGGGACATTATGTTCCTCAGCATGTTGGTGGCAATGGTCCAGCCCTCTTCGATCGTGAGTAGAACTTCCGCGATGTTTCTGCTTGTAAAGACAATGCCGCTAGTGTCTTTTAGTGTTCGGGCCCATCCATTTCTTCAGAGCAGTACCAGCACGCGGTATTTTGCCTCTTTCCTATTCTGAACAGGTATGTGCCAAAGACGCCGTGTCCTGTCATGGCTTGGGTTATGTAGTGGTCTACCTTGCTCCAAGGTTTCTCGCACCATGCTCTGATATTTTTTATGAATGTTTTGGTCCAGCCGTTGTACTTCTCCCACAGGTCCTGCCATGATGACATCAAATCCTCATTCCACATTCAAATCCAAATCCACATTCTGTTTACTTTTTCTAGTTTGCCAACATTGTGTTTATATTTTAGCGCGCACGACCAAACTGGGGCTCCGTAGAGGATGATGGAGGAAACTACGGATGTTAGCGTTCTTCGTTTATTTGTTGCGGGGCCATTGACATTTGGCATTATCCTGGCAAGAACGTTGAGGGTGTTTGTGACTTTTGTGCAGGTGTTCTTTATATGCTCTGTCATTCGTATGTCCTTGTCTAGGTAGACACCCAGATATTTTAAAGTGTTTCTGGATTTTATTATTTCCCCATTTATTTTTATCTCCAGTCTGGTGAGTTTCCTGCCGCCTGCGAGAAGAACCATTTCTGTTTTTTCGGCTGCTAGTTTGATGCCCATTTCGTCGAGTTGTTCCGTAATTGAGATTAAGGCGTGTTCTGCTTTTTGTTTTAAATCTTCGCTGCTCCTAGCGGACACGACTAGTGCAAGATCGTCCGCGTATGCTACTGTGGTCACACCGCTTTCCATTTGTAGTCTGAGGATTCTATCATAGAAAACGTTCCACAGTGTTGGTCCAAGTACCGATCCTTGTGGTACCCCGCTAGATGTCTTTATTTTTGTTCCCGCCTCCGTCACTACGTATCTCTTTGTTAAGTAGGATTTAATTATGTTTAGGAGGTATTCGCTGATGTTTCTCGTTGTCAAAGCGTCAATTATGCCTTTCCAGGGTGCCGAGTTAAAGGCGTTTTTGATGTCCAGTGTTACCCGTGCATATACCTCTCTGTTCTCGGTTGCATTCTGTTTAATTTTGTTGGCCTTCTCCAGAAATTTTCTGATCGCGTCCAGTGTAGATTTCCCGCTTCTGAAGCCGAATTGTTTTTTTTCTGAATTTTCCGAATTGACTCTCATTAAATCAAGACTAGAAAAAGAACTAGAGAGCAAAGAAGCCATACACGCCGGCTTCTTTGCTCTCTAGTTCTTTTTCTAGTCTTGATTTAATGAGAGCCTCTAATAGTTTACCTAACGAGTTTATGAGGCAGATCGGTTTATAGGACTTCACGTCATGCGCATTTTTTTTTGGGATTCTGAATGAGAAATAGTTTGGAGACCTTCCAAATGTATAAAAATTTCCCTTCAAGGAGACATTTGTTCATAACGTTGGTTACTGTCTCCACTTCTTTGTTAGACACTAATTTTACCAGTTCGGGTACAATGTTGTCAGGGCCTGGGGCCTTTTTGGTTTTAATTCGTGCAGCAGCGGCCGTTATTTCGAAAGTTTATAATTTTGAGGTGTTTACTGAGCCATTACCTGTTTCTGTCCACTCCGTAACGGGGTGACTTGGAAATAGTTTTTTCACTTGGTTTATCGCTTTTTCTTCTGTTGGGATGGTTTTGGTTCTTAGTTTCAGTTTCCCGGTTACTATTTTGTACGCCTTCCCCCATATATCGCTATTGAGATCATTACAGAGTGCTTGCCACGCTCTGTCTTCTTCCTTAGCAATTTCTTTCTTCAGCATTTGTTTGTGCTTGCGATATTCCTCTTTAGCCCTGTCCACTTGCATTGATATGCCGCGTTTCTTCTTTGCTCTTGTGAGTGTTCTTTTGGACCGTGTGCAGGATCTTCGAAGTTCAGCAATTTGGCGTGTCCACCAGTATACCGGCCGACGGTTACTCTTGTGCTCGAATTTTGGGAAGTGTTTATTGCACAGCTCTGTTAATTCTTCCGTGAGTTTTTTTGGCGTTGATGTTTCTAGGTTTATTAGTGATGCGTTTCCTGTGTTTTTAATAAATGTGGACCAGTTGCGTTCTGTGATGTGCCAGCCACGCCGGGTGGGTTGGAACGGTACGGTTTTTTTCTCTGCATCAAGTTCAAAGTGGATCGAATGGTGGTAGCCGAGGTTCTCAGTATCGTCGTTTACCCTCCATTTTTTGATTAGCTTGCTTATGCCTTGTGTTGAGAACGTGACGTCTATGGTTGAGCTACCCCTGGATCCTTGGAATGTGAACTTGCCGCCTAGATTTAGTGGTACTAGATTGTTCGCATCTATTAACTCGTCCGGCAGTTTTCCTCTTTCATTTTCTATGGTCGATCCGAACTGGTGTGACTTTGCGTTTAGATCTCCTGCCAGGAGTTTAGTTGACGATCTAAGAATTGTCTCAAGGACGTTCGGCAGTGTTAGGTAGTCATGTTTGTCGCCGTCGGGGGAGAAATACAGAGAGCACACCAGTACGGTAGGCAGTTCTACCACCGCCACGCCTTTAAAACTGTCATGTTTGATTATGTCTATCTTAGAGCCGGTCCCAATGAAGCTATCGTGGTCGATATCGCAATAGTACTTGCTTGCTCTTTTTTTGTTCGGCTTCTGACCTATGATTATATCTATGCCCTTGTGAGTCATTACTTGTTGGAGCAAATCGTGGGCCGCTGCGCTTCGGCACATGTTTTGTTGAATGAACTTAATGGGTTTGATTTTATCTTTGGGACGAGCTGGAGCTGTTTGTTGTGTCTGTTTGTTCCAAGTCTCTATCCGCCATGTCCTGTCTCTCCCGTCTGTTTAGACGCCTCGCCTTTGACAGCGTATAGCGGAAAAATTCGCATTTTCCGCTGTTAGCACTGTGTCCTTCTTTTTTACAGATTGGGCATGCTTGTGCGTTCGGACAGTCTTTAGCTGTGTGCCCTTCTCTTCCGCAAGCGTAGCACAGTTTTGATCTGTCGTGTCCGATGCAGTTTTCCGCCTTGTGTTCGTATGCCCAGCATTTGTAGCATCGTTCAATTTTTATTCGTTTCTCTATTGAGCATCGCACAAGGCCCACCTTTAGATAGGGCTCTTTTAACAATTTGTCCGCGTCCTCCTTGTTTAATACGAGTGTAGTGGCTTGTGTGAGGTTTGCGTTCGGTCTTAGATCGCTAAGCTTTAGCATTTTGTTTTCTAGGTTACCTATTTTGTCTTCTATGGCGGTCAGTAAGTCTTCTTTTTCTGTCGTCTCGTCTTGAATGAATGTGGGTGCGTTGCCCGTGTTGGCAGTAACAAGGTCGAGTGATGCCAGCCAGTTAGGATGGATCTCCTTGCATATTCGTACTTGGACCCCCAGAGTGGGCTTTTCGAGTTGAAGTCTCCAGAGATGATCTATGGGCCATTTTGGTTTCGGATAGTCTCAGATAGTTCATTTAGGTAGTCCTCAAATTCGCTCTTGGTGATGTTTGGTGACACGTAGCACGAATAGATTGTGACACCCGCTACCTCGCACCAGGATGATCCATTGCCGCTACCGTAGGTTGTTGGTATGTTGTTGTACACTCTGACCGCGGTATCGGCCTGGGCATATACTGCCCAGGCGTTGTTCCTCACGTGATGTTTATTTGGCTCCGTTACTAGTAGCACGTCAGCTTTGTATTTGGACCTATTTCGATAAAGTAGGTCCTGGGCTTCGCGGCATCTATTTAAGTTAAGTTGCAGGAACTTGATCATTTCTGTTTGTCGGTCGGGCGCGTCTTGCTTCCGCTATTGCTTTTTTGAAGGTGGGGCAATTTCCCGAGTTCGCCCGGTGTCCATGGATCTCACATGCAGGGCAATACTTTTCGCCCTTGCCGTCCTGCGCAATGTGTCCTCTCTGTCCAATCTGTCCACATCGGAGACACATTTTCAGCCTGTTGGGTCAAGTGCAGTCCCTCGCCAGGTGTCCATACAGCCAGCACCTGTGGCATTTTGTTAGATTGAGTCTCCTTTGGATTTTGCACTCGAGCATTCCTATGATGATCTTACCTTTTTTGATAAGGGTGTTTGCATGCTCCGCCTGCAGTGGGACAGTTGCAGCCTGACTATCGCCATAGGCCGGTCTCAGGCTACGGATCGTTATTTCCAGGTTAGAGTCCCCTAGCGCGCTTTTTATTGCGCTTGTGATCTCGGCCTTGGTCGTGACAGCGTCCATTCCCTTTATGTGGAGAACGGTGTCGTCAGAAATGACACGCATGTCGAGATCCGGCCCTTTTTTTTATGTGGTCTCTAAGGGTCCGATCATTTTTACCTCTTACTTCCAGGAGGAGGTCCCCTGTTTTAGCCACCTTCATGACTTTATTTATCGAAACTCCTGGAAGGTTAGGGTCAACCTCTGCCCTCACCATTTTTAGTAGGTCTGTGTAGGCACTTCCATCGGCCTGTATGATAACGGCCTCCGTGGTCCTTCTTCTGTCGTTTGTCCTTGGAGGACCCGTGGTTGAGGGTTGCAGAGCTCTTTTTAGAATCTCGGACCAAGTGGACTGCTGTGCCTGGGTTGGCTGCGTTTTTTGGGGGCAGTAGACTCTAATAGTTATATCCGAGCGAGCGAATATATATTCCAGCATTTTTTTTGCCGTTGGCCAGTCCTCGGTTCTCGTCTTATGGATCGCAAGATTTTTTGATCCATTTTTCTCCATGGTGGTCCTTAGCGCCGTAGTACAGTCAAAGAGGTCCTTTGGATTGGTGGCGGCGTCTGGATTTTTTGTGACAATCTGGTAGACAAACCTGGCTTTGGTGGTCATGTCTCCCTTATCGTCGGGAATGCCCCTAAAAATGAACGAACTAAATTAAACTAAACTAAACTACACTAAACTAAACTACGCTACACTACACTAAACTAAACTAAACTAAACTAAACTAAACTAAACTAAACTAAACTAAACTAAACTAAACTAAACTAAACTAAACTAAACTAAACTAAACTAAACTAAACTAAACTAAACTAAACTAAACTAAACTAAACTAAATTAAATTAAACTAAACTAAACTAAACTAAACTAAACTAAACTATACTATACTAAACTAAACTAAACTAAACTAAACTAAACTAAATTAAACTAAACTAAACTAAACTAAACTAAACTAAACTAAACTAAACTAAACTAAACTAAACTAAACGAAACTAAACGAAACGAAACGAAACGAAACGAAACGAAACGAAACGAAACGAAACGAAACGAAACGAAACGAAACGAAACGAAACGAAACGAAACGAAACGAAACGAAACGAAACGAAACGAAACGAAACGAAACGAAACGAAACGAAACGAAACGAAACGAAACGAAACGAAACGAAACGAAACGAAACGAAACGAAACGAAACGAAACGAAACGAAACGAAACGAAACGAAACGAAACGAAACGAAACGAAACGAAACGAAACGAAACGAAACGAAACGAAACGAAACGAAACGAAACGAAACGAAACGAAACGAAACGAAACGAAACGAAACGAAACGAAACGAAACGAAACGAAACGAAACGAAACGAAACTAACATAGACTAGACTAGACTAGACTAGACTAGACTAGACTAGACTAGACTAGACTAGACTAGACTAGACTAGGCTAGACTAGACTAGACTAGACTAGACTAAACTAGACTAGAACGGGACTAGACTAGAACGGGAAACACTTAGCGACCACAACTATATCTATTATGAAGTCCATGACAAACCGGGCCGCAATCCAGCTGGAAGTAGATGGACCACAGGGGATGGTCAACAAAGAATATGAATGCGGAAAAAGTTGCAGATGCACTTGCACGACAGACAAAGAACCGACTAACTGACACGCCAGCACGGATGATCGCTAACCTTACCAACATATGCAAGAAATGTCTACCGGCGAAGAAGAACTCTGCAAAAAAAGAGAAAGTGTACTGGTGGACCGATGAGATCAATATTGCCAGAAAGATCTGTGGGCTGAGCAGGCGTACCTACCAGAGATGTAAAAAGAAGGACGCAGAGACGACGGCAAAGAAAGAAGCGCTCAGACTAAAGTATGTAGAGTCCAGGAAAACGCTGCGGAGAATGATAAATAGCGAGAAGAGGAGATGTTCGGCAAAGCTCTGCGAGAAAATCGATGAGAACCCCTGGGGAGATGCTTACGAAATTGCAACTAGACAGCTAAAGCCCCGGAGATCAAACATGTATCCGCACCCTGACTTGATAGAGGAAATTGTCCGTGCCCTATTCCCAATCCACTCGGCACGGATTTGGGAGAAACCGATATGCAGTAAAGTCTTGGAATTTACAACAGAAGAACTCGTAGTGGCAAGTAATCGGTTTAACAAAGGCAGAGCACCTGGTCCGGACATGATTCCTTCCGAAATCATTAAAACTGCTAGCAATGTTGTACCCCAGTACGTCATAAGCGTCATGAACAGGACCCTACAAGAAGGTGTTTTTCCGCAGATCTGGAAAATGGCTAGGCTGATACTGCTAAGGAAAGGAGACAAGCCGCCCAACGAAGCAACATCGTTCAGGCCGCTATGCCTGATGGACACTGCAGGTAAACTACTGGAACAGCTGCTGCTGCAACGAATTAAAAGAGAACTGAAGACCGGCAAAGACCTCTCAAATAATCAGTACGGTTTTAGGGAAGGGCGATCAACAATTGACGCTCTCAACAAAGTTGTAGCCATTGCAGACGCTGCAAAAAGGGTACCAGGGGAACTAGAAGAATATGCGCTCTAATTACGCTAGATGTGCGCAACGCGTTTAATTCGGCGTGCTGGCAAAACATTCTAGAGGAAGTCACGCGACGCAGCTTTCCGCCATACCTGATAGCGATGATAGATAGCCACCTATCTGAAAGGACAATTGTCATCGAATCAGACAGCCACCGCTCTACGAGGAAGATCCATAGCGGTGTTCCACAGGGATCAGTCATGGTCCACGTTGTGGAATATAATGTACGATGGGGTTCTCAGACTCAAGATGCCAGAAGGAGTAGAGACTGTTGGCTTCGCAGACGATCTTGCCCTGGTGGTACGCGGCAGAACCGAGGATGAGCTAAAACGGAGAGCAAATGAAACATTGCTACTAATAGACAAATGGATGGAAGGTAAACAGCTCAAGGTGGCACCTGAAAAAACGGAGGCAGTTTTATTAACTGGCATGAGAAGAATCTCCGACGTATCCTTCAAACTTAGAGACGCTACTATCATACCAAAGGGGATCATAAAGTATTTAGGCTTAATAATAGATAAAAACCTGTCATTTAGGGACTATGTCAAAAAAGCTGCCGACAAAGCTTATAAAACTTTTTCTGCACTGGAGAGGCTCATGCCTAACGTAGGAGGACCCAGGACTAGTAAGAGAAAACTGTTGTGCTCGGTGGCCCACTTCGCAATGCTTTATGCAGCCCCTGTATGGGCCAGGGCTATCGACGTGAAAGCCACCAAAGACAAGCTGGCAGCGGTCCAGAGAATGCTAGCAATTAGAACTAGTAGCGCTTACAGAACTATATCAAGAGAGGCGTCCCTGGTAATAGCAGGCATTCCCCCAATAGAGTTACTAGTGCAGGAGAGGCTTAGCATCTACTCAGCTAAAGAAATCAAAACAATTACTGATAAAAAAGAAGCCAAGAGGATTGCAAGGACTGAAGTACTACGGGCATGGCCGAAGGAATGGGTAGCAAGCGATAAGGGACAATGGACGAGGCTGCTAATAAAGGATGTCGAAAAATGGGTAACTCGGAAACACGGAGAACTAAACTATCACCTAACACGGGCATTCAGTGGACACGGATGTTTTCGAGACTACCTCCACAAGATAGGCAGAGCTGTTGATAGCTGCGGCGAATACTGCGGGGAAGAGGACAGCGTGATTCACACCATCTACATATGTAGCAGTTGGGACACAGAGAGGGACATCCTACCAAAGGACCTAGAACCACTATACCCTTCATGTTAAAATCAGAACACAACCACTTGCCTTCAGGGGGACCACTTGCCAAGTTAACCCGGGGGTGCTTGCTACGTCCCCCCCAAAAAAAAAAGACTAGACTAGACTAGACTAGACTAGACCAGACTAGACCAGACTAGACCAGACTAGACCAGACTAGACCAGACTAGACCAGACTAGACCAGACTAGACCAGACTAGACCAGACTAGACCAGACTAGACCAGACTAGACCAGACTAGACCAGACTAGACCAGACTAGACCAGACTAGACCAGACTAGACCAGACTAGACCAGACTAGACCAGACTAGACCAGACTAGACCAGACTAGACCAGACTAGACCAGACTAGACCAGACTAGACCAGACTAGACCAGACTAGACCAGACTAGACCAGACTAGACCAGACTAGACCAGACTAGACCAGACTAGACCAGACTAGACCAGACTAGACCAGACTAGACCAGACTAGACCAGACTAGACCAGACTAGACCAGACTAGACCAGACTAGACCAGACTAGACCAGACTAGACCAGACTATACCAGACTAGACCAGACTAGACCAGACTAGACCAGACTAGACTAGACTAGACCAGACTAGACCAGACTAGACCAGACTAGACCAGACTAGACCAGACTAGACCAGACTAGACTAGACTAGACCAGACTAGACCAGACTAGACCAGACTAGACCAGACTAGACCAGACTAGACCAGACTAGACCAGACTAGATAAGACTAGACCAGACTAGACCAGACTAGACCAGACTAGACCAGACTAGACCAGACTAGAAGTACAATACACGCCGTGAACAAAATACAGAAGATCGTAAAAGACATTAATACAATAAACTATAGAGATAGGCCAGACTGCATTATGGTAACAATAGACGTGGCAAATGCGTTTAACACTGCAGCATGGGAAGAAATCATAAAAGAAATGGAGGAACGAAAACTATCAACATACCTTATCAACGTAACTAAAAGTTACCTTCAAAACAGGACACTTGAAATAGGGGAGAATAGTGAAATAGAGGTCACACGTGGGGTGCCCCAGGGCTCGGTATTAGGACCTCTATTATGGAATATCCTATATGACGGTATCCTAAGGCTCCCTGTAGGAAGAAATGTGACTCTAGTCGCATACGCAGACGACCTGGCAGTCATTGTCAAAGGTAGAAATATGGAAGAGATTACACACATCAAAAATAAGACCATAAGTAAGATAAGCATATGGATGAGAGACAAAAAACTCAAAATGGCTCCTGAGAAAACAGAAGCCGGAATGCTGGCAGGAAGAAGAAAAATCCCCAATATGGTTATTAAAGTAGAAGGGATAAACATCCACACGGAAAAATATATAAAATATCTGGGAATAATAATAGATAAAGATATGAAAATGAGGGAGCACATTAAGCAGACGACGAGGAAATCCGGAAAAACTACTACGGCCCTAGAGAGATTAATGCCTAATATTGGGGGGGCCAAAACGGGTAGAAGAAAAATCCTAGCCTCAGTAGTACACTCAATACTGCTGTACGAAACAATGGCAATGACAAAGTATAAAGACATCCTTACCAAAGCACAAAGAAAACTTCTAATCAGGATCTGCTGTGCCTACAGGACAGCGTCCACAGAGGCGCTGTAAGCTATTGCGGGGATACCCCCAATTGAACTAATGGCAGAAGAGAGAACCACTGCATTTGCAGACAAGAATAAAACGAAGCTCGAGCTGAAAGCCAACACGTTAGGGAAATGGCAGGACAGATGGGCCAAGGAGACCGGATCGGCAGTATGGACCAAAAGACTAATACCAGATCTGAAAAAGTGGGTAAATAGGAAACATGGAAACCTAAATTATTACATTACACAGATGCTTACCAACCACGGGGACTTCAGAGCTTACCTGAAGCGATTTAAAATCATAAGTGAGGAAAACTGCGAGTTATGCAATCAAAAAGAGGATGCTGAGCACACCTTTTTTGTATGCCCAAGGTGGGTAAAGGAAAGAATGGAGATGATAACAAAAATAAAGTACGAGCTTACACCAGAGAACATAGTTAATTGCATGCTGGAAAATGCCGAAAACTGGGATCAAATAGCAAGAACCATGGAGAATATTCTAAAACAAAAAGAGCAGAGAGCAACCTAGAGGAGAAGACTGATGGAGGAAAACTCACTGAAGAAATGCCAGATGGTAGTACCGGTGCGGTTTTCTGAAAAAAAAAAAAAAAAAAAAAAAAAACGGACTAGACCAGACTAGACCAGACTAGACCAGACTAGACCAGACTAGACCAGACAAGACCAGACTAGACCAGACTAGACCAGACTAGACCAGACTAGACCAGACTAGACCAGACTAGACCAGACTAGACCAGACTAGACCAGACTAGACCAGACTAGACCAGACTAGACCAGACTAGACCAGACTAGACCGGACTAGACCAGACTAGACCAGACTAGACCAGACTAGACCAGACTAAACCAGACTAGACCGAAAGGAAGGGAGATCTCGCAAACTTACAATTTGGCTTTCGTAAAGGTAGAAGTACAATACACGCCGTGAACAAAATACAGAAGATCGTAAAAAACATTAATACAATAAACTATAGAGATAGGCCATACTGCATTATGGTAACAATAGACGTGGCAAATGCGTTTAACACTGCAGCATGGGAAGAAATCATAAAAGAAATGGAAGAACGAAAACTATCAACATACCTTATCAACGTAACTAAAAGCTACCTTCAAAACCGGACACTTGAAATAGGGGAGAATAGTGAAATAGAGGTCACACGTGGGGTGCTCCAGGGCTCGGTATTAGGACCTGTATTATGGAATATCCTATATGACGGTATCCTAAGGCTCCCTGTAGGAAGAAATGTGACTCTAGTCGCATACGCAGACGACCTGGCAGTCATTGTCAAAGGTAGAAATATGGAAGAGATCACACACATCACAAATAAGACCATAAATAAGATAAGCATATTGATGAGAGACAAAAAACTCAAAATGGCTCCTGAGAAAACAGAAGCCGTAATGCTGGCAGGAAGAAGAAAAATCCCCAATATGGTTATTAAAGTAGAAGGGATAAACATTCACACGGAAAAATATATAAAATATCTGGGAATAATAATAGATAAAGATATGAAAATGAGGGAGCACATTAAGCAGACGGAGAGGAAATCCGGAAAAACTGCTACGGCCCTAGAGATTAATGCCTAATATTGGGGGGGCCAAAACGGGTAGAAGAAAAATCCTAGCCTCAGTGGTACACTCAATACTGCTGTACGGAGCGACAATCTGGAACGAAACAATGGCAATGACAAAGTATAAAGACATCCTTACCAAAGCACAAAGAAAACTTCTAATCAGGATCTGCTGTGCCTACAGGACAGCGTCCACAGAGGCGCTGCAAGCGATTGCGGGGATACCCCCAATTGAACTAATGGCAGAAGAGAGAACCACTGCATTTGCAGACAAGAATAAAACGAAGCTCGAGTTGAAAGCCAACACGTTAGGGAAATGGCAGGGCAGATGGGCCAAGGAGACCGGATCGGCAGTATGGACCAAAAGACTAATACCAGATCTGAAAAAATGGGTAAATAGGAAACATGGAAACCTAAATTATTACATTACACAGATACTTACCAACCACGGGGACTTCAGAGCTTACCTGAAGCGTTTTAAAATCATAAGTGAGGAAAACTGCGAGTTGTGCAATCTAAAAGAGGATACTGAGCACACCTTTTTTGTATGCCCAAGGTGGGTAGAGTAAGAATGGAGATGATAACAAAAATAAAGTACGAGCTTACACCAGAGAACATAGTTAATTGCATGCTGGAAAATGCCGAAAACTGGGATCAAATTGCAAGAACCATGGAGAATATTCTAAAACAAAAAGAGCAGATAGCAACCTAGAGGAGAGGACTGATGGAGGAAAACTCACCGAAGAAATGCCAGATGGTAGTACCGGTGCCAAAAAAGTTTTGTTTTCCCAAAAAAAAAGTAGACCAGACTAGACCAGACTAGACCAGACTAGACCAGACTAGACCAGACTAGACCAGACTAGACCAGACTAGACCAGACTAGACCAGACTAGACCAGACTAGACCAGACTAGACCAGACTAGACCAGACTAGACCAGATTAGATTAGACCAGACTAGACCAGACTAGAGCAGACTAGACCAGACTAGACCAGACTAGACCAGATTAGACCAGACTAGACCAGACTAGACCAGGCTAGACCAGACTAGACCAGACTATACTAGACTAGACTAGACTAGACTAGACTAGACTAGACTAGACTCTCAGGGGAGAAGCCAAACTCCTACTGGGCGCGTCCCCTGGGTGGCGGATAGGGGAAGCCCTCACCGGCTTGCCCGCGGGTAGTGGTCAAATAAAATAAGCCACCGCGGACCAAATAGTGCAACGGAGGAGACAACCTCCATGAATAAAATAACATTATGACAAACCCTGCCCGACGCTGAATACGAGATGATCATAGAGGGTAAGTGTGGGCTGCTCTTTTTAAAAGCTCCCTCGACAAGGTGGCAGCCCAAACGAGGGCGACTCTCGCAGGACGGTCTAATTATATAATTACCTGGCGACGGAAATGGCGATCCAAATGGTTATGGCCGGCGGGTAGACACTCTGAAAGTTGACGACTTTTGCTATGGAAACGGAGGCAAGCCAGGGGGCCGTAGGTGGCAGCCCCACCACCTGGCAAACAAAAAACAAAACTATGGATTTCGAGAAGAAAAAGAATCTCCGGGAGTTACGGAGGAGGCGCTTTTCGATACACCTACGACGGGGATAAAAAATAACAACTTGGCAATGAAAACGGGCAGGAATAAGGATAAGGATGGTTCAGATGAAAAGATCGGAACTAGTGACGACACGGCAAATGAAAAGGAATACGCGCAATTCGGAGCGATCCAAAAGAGGGGACAGACAGACCATAGATGGAGACTCGGGAAAACCCGCGGAACAAAATCCCTTTAAGGTAAGGCCTCGAATAGCGAGATCTCCAACGCGAGAAAGAGCCGATACGTGGGGCCAGAGTGTAAGAAGCACGGTTGCCCAAATAGAGTTGGACCAAAATAACCCAAAAAAACGGAAGTGCGAAGACCTGTTTTCCCTGTTAGCGCAGCCTACACAGATCGCGCAGAGGGAGACTTTAAATAAGCTTACCAAAAAGACTGAGGAACTAATCCAATTTGGCAAAGAAAACCAAAATTGCCATAAAGCTGTGAAAAAACTGGCCGCCGATATAAATTCCCTTGCAAAAATGGTTAGCAAAGAATACACTCACAAAGTCTCGGAACGCGAGCGCAATATAGAACAACTGGAGAGAGGGCTAAAAGAGCACGAAGTGGAAGAGCCCAGAGAAGCAAAATATGAAAGGGAAATGGCTGAACTCCGTATACAAATAGAAGATCTGGCAAGCGAAAATAAAACTCTGAGAAACGATCTAGAAGAGATTAGAACGGCAAACGGGTGCATCCGGGCTAGAATTGGCGAACTCGAAGAAGCCGAAAAAATATCTCGTAGAGAGGATCAAGAGAACTCCTACTGCAAAAGATGCAAAGGGGAAGCAGACACTGAACAGGAGGAAGCGGAAACTTTGCGAGAGGAAATAAGGTCAAGTGCCAAAGAGGAAAAAAGTACAAACGAAATACTGGAACTCGTCGAGAGGAACTGGCCGCAAAATATATATCATAACTCGGTGGTAGTAGAAGGCAACCCAGTTAATGCCGGAGTAGGGCTACATCTAGGTCTATGTGTACTGCACGAAGAAAGAAAAATGGAAAAGGGAATACTCAGACAAGCGGCCGATAGATATCCCGAACTGCGGGAAATGGAGGGAGAAACAAAGGTCGACTACTTGGTACACTCTATAAAGAGAAAAAAAAATGGGGAAATCAGGACTACGGAGAGTTTTGTCTACAAACTGGAACCAAATAGCTTAAGAGAAATAGACATACTTGAGATATTTAAGGACCTACGGGACAGCCTAGAAGGAAACCACATAACTCAGATAGCCATCCCACATATTACAGGCCTGGAAATTAATAAAATGCGAAAACTTCTAGAAATAGCTATGTATGGCACTCCTGTGATGGTACATGTGTACATCCCCAGAGAATGGACACAAACTAAAAAAGGCAAAAAAGGGCTCCCAGGGCGAAGGGAAAAATAAAAGCACGGAAGCTATAATAGTAAAGAGTGATGAACTCGGCTATGCTGACCTATTAAAGAAAGTCAAAGGTGAAATACAAACCCATAGCGAAGCAACCGGCATCACACAAATAAGAAACACAAAAAACGGAAACCTGCTGCTGGCTGTCGATAAACAAAAAGGAGACGCTGAAAAATTAGAAGACATCCTCAAAGTAAGGCTGGGGTATAAAAATATACGGATGAACAACTCGGACAAAAAAACGGTTCTACACATCAGAAGACTAGATGCGATTACCACTCCTGAGGAGGTAAAGCAGGCCCTAGAAACGGCTGCAGAAACAAGAATACAAGGACAGATAAACGTTGAGGTTAGTAACATGAGATCCTCCTACGGGGAATGCCAGGTAGCCACAGTTATGACGACCGGAGAAGTCGCTGAGGAACTATGTAAGATGAAAGAAGTTCTAATAGGGGTCAACTTTTGTAGCATAGAGCAGAGGATAAATGTCAAGAGATGCTTCCGATGCTGGAGGCTTGACCATGTTGCAAAAGATTGTAAAGGGGAAGACAGGACCAAAAGCTGCTTAAACTGCACAGAGGTAGGATATCTAGCGAAGAACTGCGTAAAGGAAAGCTACTGCCCGCTGTGCGAAAAGAAAGGTCATAGAGCGGACAGCGCCAAGTGCCCTAAATACAGACAGGCGCTGGCACTTTCAAGGTAATTCAAACAAACCTAAACAGGTGCAGAGCAGCACAAGATCTACTAATAGCCACAGCTGCTCAGACACAAACCAGCGTATTAATTGTAAGTGAGCCAAATAAAAAAATGACTGATGATGACAGGTGGTTCACCGATGTTGAAAAGGATGTGGCAATAAGAGTTATGGACAGAATGATAAAAGTAAACAAAGCAGGAAAGGAAACAGGGTGTGTATGGATAAATACAGATGAGCTACTGATTTTCGGATGCTATAGCTCACCAAATGAGGACAAAATACATCTTGAAAGATTAGTTACCATAAAAAGTAGGGTTAGATTCATTAAACCAAAATATGTAATCATATCTGGTGACCTAAATGCTAAATCATGTGTATGGGGATCTCCAAATGATGATGAAATAGGGGACATACTATACGAATGGATCTGTGAAATGAATATGATCGTGGCAAATACGGGAACGGAACCAACGTTTAGAAGGGGAAACAGCGAATCATACATAGATATCACCATACATAGCGAAAATATGAACAATAGGATAAAAAACTGGATGGTACATGACGCAGAAAACCTTAGCGCCCACCAAAATATTACTTTTGAAATCGCTATAGAAGACCGTGAACAAATAAATAAAAAAAGGAAAATACAACCAGGATGGAAAAAAAAGAAGGAAGGAATAGAAAGGTTCACAGAAAACCTAGGAAAAAGCATAGAACTCAGGAAAATGAGCAACGATCACAAAATAGATGCAACAAACTGCCAAGCTGTCCTAACCCAGGCATGCAATGAATCTTTCGCGAAGAAAGGAAACAAACCAAGTAATAAAAAACCCATAAGTAGGGAAAGGTGTCACGTTCTGGCGCCACCACAACCACCGACCTTGAAATTACAGATTCCTGTAAAAATTCAAAAAAATTACAGATTCCTGTAATTCAATTTCCCCTACTATATCACAGATGGCGCTTTACAGATTCCTGTAAAATTAAATAATACAGATTCCTGTAATTCAATTTCCCCTACTATATCACAGATGGCGCTTTATAGATTCCTGTAAAATTAAAAAAATTACGGATTCCTGTAATTCAATTTTCCCTACTACATCACAGATGGCGCCACGTGGAAACATGTCAGTTATTTATATATCTTGTGTATTTGGTTGCCTAAGACTATTTAGTTGATTAGAGTTATAAATGTATTGAGATCATCCTGTAATTAAATATATTCAAAAAAAATTGAGTAACTTAAAATATCTTGTGCATATGGTTGCCTAACACTATTTAGTAGAATAGAGAATTAAATACTGGACTACTAGAGTGAACTAGATTAGTTAATGCCAGTGTGGTGAGTTTCGGGAGAAAGATTCGGGTTGGTCACTTAGGGAGATTTCCCATTTACAAATTAATCTAAATAACTATAAACCAATACGCGTCATCATTTATTGAACTGCCAAAAGAGATTAGGGACCGGAAAACGTGTATCAATGTTCAAAACGAAGACGAGTTTTGTTTATTATGGAGCATTTTATCCGCATTACACCCCTCGAATGCAAATCCTCATCGCTCGGCATCATACCCTCACTTCTCTCAAATTTTAAATTACGACGGACTAGAATTTCCAATTAAAATTAAAGACATTTCCAAATTTGAACAGATGAACAACATTAGCATTAACGTTTATGGTTTAGAATTTAATTTTAAATCTAAACAACATGACGTTGTAGGACCAATTTTTCACACTAATGACACTAGGGTAAGACATGTAAATTTATTATATTTAGAAGACGGTGTTAAAGGCCATTATGTATGGATAAAAGATATTTCGCGTCTTGTAAGAAGTCAAATATCATCGCGTCACGATAAAAAATATTTATGTGATGGATGTCTGACTTTTTCTTAAAGCGAGTTGACTTTTAATCAACATAAATTGAATGACTGCAACAAAATTTACACTATTATGCCGACAAAAGACATTGTAAAAGACAAGCGAGGTGATATGATCCCCGGGATATATGGATATATGAATATATTAAAATTCCAAAATTATGATAGAAAAATGCGTATACCCTTTGTTGTATACGCAGATTTTGAATCAATTTTAAAACCGATAGATACATGTCCACCAAACCCCGACAATAGCTATACCAATCAAACACATATACACGTACCGTACAGTTTTGCCTATAATATAAAATGTTCATTTGATGATTCATTGAGTAAATTCGTGACTTATACCGGAGAAGATTGCCCGAAATTATTTTACGAGAACCTCTGTGAGGATGTTAAGGAAATATATAGGAATCATTTAAGCGTCACACTTGCGATGATTAAATTAACTGAAGATGAACAAAATTCCTATGATACGGCCACTTCTTGTCTTATTTGTAATAAATCATTACAAGTACCAGACAAAGTCGCCGATCATGATCATTTAACGGGAAAATTTCGGGGAGCGGCGCACTCAAATTGTAATTTAAATTATAATTCCGAAAATGATTCCTGTTTTCTTCCACAACATGTCAAACTATGACGCGCATTTATTTGTTAAAGAGTTTGGCTGCGATGAGGAAAAAATCGATATCATTGCTCAAAATACGGAGAAATATATTTCAATCACCAAAAATCTACCGGTCGGCGAATATGTAGTTAAAAACGGGGTGGAAAATAAAATTTACATAAAACTGAGATTTGTTGATTCATTCAGATTTATGGCTAGCTCTTTGGAGAAACTAGCGAAAAATTTGAGCGATGAACAATGCATAGAGGTTAGAAAATTTTACCCTGACAATGAGCATTTTATGTTATTAAGACAAAAAGGTGTTTTCCCATACAAACACATGGACTCATTTGATAGACTGACTGAAACATCTATACCGCAAAAGGACTGTTTTAACGACTACCTAAATTATCATATCATCACCGACAAAGAATACAATTTTGCACAGACTGTTTGGGCGACTTTTAATTGTAGAAATTTAAAAGATTACTCTGACCTGTATTTAAAGACTGACGTATTGTTATTGACAGATATTTTCGAACAGTTTCGAAACGTATGCATCACGACTTATCAACTTGACCGGCCCATTATTATACGGCACCCGGACTAAGCTGGGACGCAATGTTGAAAATGACGGAGATAAATTTAGAACTTTTCACCGACATAGACATGCACCATTTCGTATCCAAGAGCATTAGAGGGGGTATTTGTCAGGCCTCGCTGAGATATGCTAAGGCAAATAACAAATACTTATCCGAGTATAATCAGAATCAACCTAGCACGTATTTAGCGTACTGGGATGCTAATAATTTATATGGCTGGGCACTTTCCCAACTAATTCCCTATTGCGGTTTTAAATGGTTGACGGAGACTGAAATTTTAGACTCTGACGTAATAAAAATGAGCGATGATTCACCTATTGGCAATCCGGCAATCTGATTGGCTAAAACAATATATTGATTTAAACACTACTTTACGGCAGGCGGCTAAAAATGATTTTGAGAAACACTTTTTTAAATTAATGAACAATAGCGTATTTTGCAAAACGATGGAAAATGTAGACACACGAGTGGATGTTAAACTTATCAATCATTGGGAAAATATTGGCCGTAAACCGGGCGCGGAAACACTTCTTGCTAAACCGAATATGAAAAGTGTTTCAACATTCACCGAAAATTTGATCGCGATTCAATTTGAAAAATTAAAAGTTCTGTATAACAAGCCGATTTATGTGGGGTTTTCCGTTTTAGAACTATCAAAATTGTTAATGTATGAATTTTATTACGATTTTTTGAAACCAAAGTATGGCGACAAAGTTACTCTATGCTACTGTGACACCGACAGTTTCATTTTATTGATTGAAACCGACGATCCTTATACAGATATCAAGGAGAACATTGATAAATTTGATACTAGCAATTACGGGTCTGATAACGTTTTCGATATGCCTCTAAAAAATAAAGGTGTGTTAGGCTTAATGAAGGACGAGTTGGCGGGTGAGATTATGTTTGAACATGTTGGGATAAGAGCGAAACTGTATGCTCATTGCACAGAGAGGGATAAAGCGAATTGTAAGAAGAAGGCTAAATGTGTGAAAAAATGTGTTGTGAATAAATACATTAGTGGTGAGGATTATAAACAGTGTTTGCTCACCGGGGAGCAAATATATCGCAAACAAAGGACATTTAGGAGCTACAAACACGACATATTTACCATCGAGCAAAATAAAATTGCGCTAAGCAGCAATGATGATAAACGTTACATCAGCCCCGATGGCGTACATACTCTTGCGTGGGGCCATTCCATAATACCAAAAAATAATATAACCCCAATGTGATAAATTCATATATATATATATATATATATATATATATATATATATATATATATATATATATATATATATATATATATATATATTTAATTGTAAATAATATTTATTCTTGTAATTAGGAAAAGTGTTTTTTTTAATTATAAGGATTATACTAATAAAATGTATTATTAAAATGTTTTTATATCTTATTTTATTATGCTACCCAATTTTAATGTTTTCAGCCTGAGCATTTATGTAATTGTTAACATATTTTTCCTGCTAATAAACGTCTATTTAGCATATATTTTTTACTTTAATTTTGTTACCTACCTTCTATGATTTGAGCGTGAAAGGGATATAATGTTGGATAAGGTTGAAAAATAATGAGAACTCTACATACATCCAATTTATGGTGGGTTTATTGTAATAATACAATTACTTCAATACATTCAAATACTTATTTAAACATTCAACATTTCTCGCACTCTTATAGAATATTTGTTAATTTGATTTAAACCTGTATGTTTAGTTTTAATTAGATTGGGGCAATCGTAAAATTTATCCTCATCATCTTCTAAATTAATAACAATATATTCATTACAATGTAAGTAAGAATTAAAAATTGAATCTAATAACAACTTCCTCAAATGTCCTTTTACAAAAATAATATTAAAACTATCTGATTGTTGAATGTGAAACATTAAAAATATTTTGAATCAGTTTTAGTGAGAGATTTCCAGCGCTATATTTAAGTCCGTGGTGATGATCCTCCAACCATCGCGCTTGATTCTTATCTGAGGTGTTTAGAGATTGGAATGGTGTTGGTGGCTTGAAAAAGTAGGTGTCTACATCACCCCCATCGAATGCTTTGATGGATAATTCCTTTGGTATAAATTTTCCATTTACTTTAAATCCTTGAACATCAATAATAAATCGCCGATTCATATTGACGTAACTTTTCCAAATGATTCTTCTACGAAAGCATGCAGGATCTGCAGCAAACCGCAAACATTTGTCACCATTTCTAGATTCACATTGGGATTGAATGATACAAAAAAACATTTAACAATATCGTTTTAAAGAGTTTAAATTAATTTTCGAATTATTCCCGACAATGGGGTGTACTCAACGACTGCATCACACAAAATAAGGCAATAGGCTTGAGTGTTTGGCTTAAATGCTTGCATAGCTTCCAATTCAATTTTTAAATCAACCGTAGATGATTTTGGAAAATATATTTATTTTATCCATATTGTTACTGTCGCTTTAACTTATACTCTAGAGATAATAGTTTATTTTTTAGAGCGGTTGTTAACACTTTACGAGCTAAATGTTGACTGATTGAATTATGTCTTGTAACGTCTACTTCTATATGGTTACTATGGAAATTAATCCCCATTTCTCTCTCTCACTTAATACTCTTCAACTCTAAACGCACTAGTATTTTTTCACCTCTAAAATTCACTGGTCGACCGGCTTGATCGAGGATTATCAATGTGATGTTATCTATTGCTCGAGCGTTTATTGGTAGATAAATAATATTTCGTGGCACAATATTTATTGCAAACCCTGGATCAACACTAGGTGAGAATTCAAATATAGTATGTGATAATGTATTACCGTAATAAGCGCCGTGTACAATGTTACACTCAACTCGAATACTATTAACTTTTATAATTTCTACCGGTAAATCTGATTCGTGTAATTGATTAGCCACCAACTTTCTTTTAGAAAAGCCTAACAATCCCCCTATTGTGTAACTTTCAGAGAAATCAATATCGTAATTACTCTTTATTTCACACTTTAGTGTATTATCGTTAAGGGTAGCGTCAATCAGCTGATTTTGTAAATAGAGTTCAATGTCAGTTATCTCATATGAACCAGCCGGTATTTTAATCTGCTTTCCACTGTCATACTTAAACAGATTATTACTATTTTCTTCAATATTCGGCATAGTATTGTATGTGTAAAATCCAACAAGTCCTAGGCAATAAAACGTGTCAGGGTTCAGTTCTATCGGCGGGTAATAATTCACAGAGAGCACATTTGTATTACTTTGCAGTGAGAATGTCTGAGACATGACTGATGAATTTATATTGCTATAACTGACTTTATTCCGCTAAAAATTGCAGACATAAATGTCCACAATTAAATTTCTGATATCTATCAATATTATATACTATTTCACTCCCACGAAAATATTTTAACAACTCCGCGGGCGGTTGTAGATCACCGAAACTGTCAAAGTATGTAACTAAATTTCCACGCTTTCTATACGCTACCCAATGAGTGCCCACTCCTTTAACAGAATCTAAATTTATTACTGCACACTCGTTACGGAGAGGTTTGGTTGATGGAAGAGTGTCACGCATAAATACACCACGAAAATGCTTAATGTGTTCTCGTGTAGCATAGTTTTGAATATCTATATCGGTGAGCGGACGTCGAGGTAGCTTACTTAGTAGTTTTTTGGGGACTGCTTTAAATACAAACCCAAACCTTTTCGATATGGTTTGAGATATAGTCCACTTCCACTTTTACCTATTGAAATTGCTTCCATTGTCTTGTTATGTCGCTCTGATTCCGCAAATTTATTTCTAGCATCTCTCACTCAAGGGTGTTGGATATTTCCCATTCAAAGAGAATGTGGACATTATGAAACCCAGTGATGCAAAACCTGATTCGATTTTCATTTTCGACGATGTGGCTTGCGATAAACAGGATGTGATACGAGAATATTTCAGCATGGGGCGACATAATAATTGATTCTTTCTATTTATGTCAAACGTATACTCGTATCCCCAAACACCTCATACGTGATAATGCTAATTTTATAATACTCTTCAAACAAGATGATTTAAATCTTAAACATGTTTACAACGATCACATAAGCGGTGATATGACTTTCGATAAATTCAAGGAAATGTGCTCAGCATGTTGGACAGAGCCCTACAGTTTTATAACAGTGGATAAAGATTGTGATATTGATAAGGGGAGATATCGTAAATATTTAGATCAGTATATAATAATAGGTAAATAGATTCAGATAGTCAGTATACAATAAAGTGTTCAAGGAGAAAGTTTTATTATCGGATTGAACCTGATTACTATTACCTGATTAAATCTAATTGATACCTGAACAAATATGTTAATAATCTGATAAAACCTGATTAAACCTGTATATTAGCTGATTAAACCTGGTTATTAGCTGATTAAACCTGATTATTAGCTGATCAAACCTGATTATTAGCTGATCAAACCTGTTTATTAGCTGATTTAACCTTATTACTACCTGTTTCAACCTGTTATAAAAAATACTATATGATGAGTAGAAATGTTAAACGGAAACTTATTGATGCTCAATAAGCTATTCGTAAAAAGTTACTCGCTATTAAATTGAATAGAACCGAAGAAGATGAACTGCTAAATAAAACTTATAAACCTCTAATCGAACCTTTGAAAAATTTAATAGCCACATCACAAAAACCGCAATTACAAAATATTTCAAATATTAAACAAGAGATTCCTAAATTATCCCCATCCAAAAACGAGCAGCCACAACAGGAAAATGATGATGGAGTTATTAAAGCTGAAGCTAAACGTAAAGCAACTAATTTCATACAAAAACCTAAACCTAAGCGAGTAGATTTTTTACCACGCGAACAGGAAATTTCATATGAAGATATACCTTAAGATGATGATGCAGATGAAAATGTATTTGAAAGTGATCGACACATGCATCAAACGTTCATCGAAGATATAAACCCCCAAGCTATAGAGTCTTATTTAGAAGCTTATGCTCCTCTACCGAGACAATATGTAGAAATGTTAATAACAGATGGAAAGGATGAATTGGATATACAAACGGGTATTAATATCAACCTAAATACTGATAAATGGACCATTGGAAAATCAAATGTCGAGGTCATCGGAAAAGATTTACGAATATAAGGGATTAAATACATCGGTACCCCAGGTCTTTATGAATTACTTTTCAAGAAGAAGCCTATTGGTTATAATGATAATGACAAACGCAATTATAAAGATATTTTGAAAAGAACCAATGTGCTGCGGAGAAATTACGATCCAAATTCACAGATTCAAGGAACTAAAACATATAAATATAGAAACATAATTAAACCACTTTTGGAAAAAGCCACTCTTCGAATACATTCCTGGTCAGGTTCCTCCCCATCTGAAAAGGGGCTTTGATTCATCTTTGAATATTCCAAAGAATAATATACCTAGTGTACAATATCGGTACTGGGATAGCCTTGAAGAGTTAGTGGACCGTTTATGTCTTTTACACGCATCTAAGAGTGCTGGAAATACATCCCATCAGATGAAATTGTAGCCATTGAAGAGGAATTACGAGAGGCTAATATAATAGAGTGAATCGCGTATTCACAAATCAATGATGAGTGTCGATAAGTTTGGACGTCATTCAAATCGCAAAACGGTTCAAACACGAGGTTCCTGCACCCGGATTGCTTTTTACTCGTACTGGTGATTTTAATGTTGAAAATAGAAGAATTTGTAACATAAGTGAACCGCTAGATAAGTCTGATGCTGCTACTAAAGATTTTGTTGATACTTCTATTAGTGACGTTAAACAATATTTGAAAACTGTAAAAAAAGATTGATGTTGCTATTAAAGGCTTTCGTGATGTGAATGAAACACTCACAAAGGAAGTGTCGGATTTAAAAACATTTGAAAATAAAATTAAATCAGATTTACTCAATTTAGATAATAAATTACAAACAACCATTAATATTATACCAAGCAATATTGACTCGAAACTTTTAAAAGTGCAGGAGGATATTGATCAACAATTTATTCATTCCCGTAATGAAATTGAATTACTAAAGAAACGTTTAAATGTACCACCAGCAACTACGCGCAGAGCAAGTATTAATTTAGAAGATATTCCTCATCATGGGAAGACGTCGACCCTTAGCAACAAGCACCATTAAACAGAATGTGGTGAATGAGTTGCATAAACCAGCTAGAAAAAAAATTATCAGACGTAGAGTTATATTAAAAGGCATGGATGATTTATGGCAAGCAGATTTAGCCGAATGTGGTGCTTATGCTCGCGAAAATAAAGGTTATAAATTTATTTTGGTAGTGATTGATTGTTTCTCAAAATTTCTGTGGACTGTTTCGTTAAAGGATAAATCTGCGGTGAGTTTAACGGATGCATTCAAGAAAATTTTCCAAGAGAGTACCCGTACACCACACAATCTGCAAACTGATCAAGGTAAAGAGTTTTATAATCAACAATTTAATGCATTAATGAAAAAGAATCATGTTAATCATTACTCAACGTACACCACCATGAAAGCATGTATGGCTGAACGGGTTATTCGAACTTTAAAAGAAAAGTTATATCGAGCATTCAGTCTAAATGGGAAATATAATTGGTATTCTATACTGGATAAGATAACTAGAAATTACAATGCAACAAAACACTCTACAATTGGTATGAAACCTAAAGATGTGAATTTAAATAAAGAGAAACAATTACTCAAGACAGTTTATTCATATATAAAAATTGCTGATAAAGGACAATTTAAAGTAGGTGATTTTGTACGTATTAGCAAACAGAAGGCGATGTTTGCTAAAGGTTTTACTCCTAAGTTAGTTCTAAGTCCTAAGTAAGTCCTAAGTTTATACTCCTAATTGACAGAACTGTTTAAAATTCAAAAAGTTAAAATTTCTAATCCTGTTACATATTTATTGGAGGATATTCAGGGTAGACCAATCCAAGGAGCATTCTAATGAATATGAACTACAAAATATATACGAATATGAACTACAAAAAGCTAAACATCATGATGTGTACTTGGTTGAAAAAGTGTTACGTCGTAAAGGATCGAAAGTGTAT
Organism: Phosphuga atrata; assembly: GCA_944588485.1. Taxonomy (NCBI): domain Eukaryota; kingdom Metazoa; phylum Arthropoda; class Insecta; order Coleoptera; family Silphidae; genus Phosphuga; species Phosphuga atrata. The sequence goes on from CALYMW010000107.1 coordinate 108,663, forward strand.
GTGAAATGGCTCGGCCTCGATAATTCACAAAATAGTTGGATTGATAATACTACTGTACTTTAAAATATGTATACACTCATTGAAAGTAGTGACGACTATTATACTACCTGTAATTTTATTTATAATCTTGTAAATAACATTTTTTTTTTATTCTACTAATTACTTAGTTTTATTTATTTCCACCTATAATCCTGAAACTGAATAAAATGGATAAGTTAAACGATACATATTGTTAAATTATTATTTTTATTATAATTAGTAATCATCATTTTGATTAATATACATATTTCTCCTAACTATCAACATATTTACAATTACTGATAACAACATCATTATAATTACGAAAATTAGGGAATATATAAAATAATTAGGAATTCCTAACGGTATTGGTGGTATTATAGTTGTTGTTATATTGTATTCATTTCCATCGGATAATGATGTTGGTTGTGATGATGAGCTATCTCTCGTATAATTGGATTCAACTGAAGACTCTGAAGACTTAGAGTTTTCATCTAATCTCAGCTCGATGATATTTTCCCAAGGAGTGGGTAATTTTGTTTGTAAACTTTCCCATTGATCACTTTTGTAAAATGATCGATTTGGAAACACGTACATTAGTTTGTAGTTTATCACACCATTTTCATCACTATCATCGGTATTTGCTTGTATTGTGCATGTAGGTGGTATGGTAACTAGCAGTAGAATCATTCGTCTCCATCTTAGCGGCCATGTATCATTTTTTTCAATATTCATACAAATATAACATTCTACAATCTCACCCGGGGTCGTGGAAAAGAATGTCTTATCGAATAACCCCACCATCAAAATGTAATTTGCAATGTTGATCAACATAATGATTTTGTGCGACTAACAACGAAATGTTTTCTGCTTTTCAACAATACATTTATAACATTTATAGCGAGGTGGTGGGGATCCATCAATATGATCCACATCAGTTGGTAAATTGTAATGTTTGAAGCATGGGAGATAGGTGGCTATTTCTTCATCTTCTTGAAAATGTGGTGGTAGTGAATTCCACATCGAATATAGTTCTCGAGGTGTTGTATGGTTCATTAAATGAAATTTATACTGGCTACAACAGTAACAAGCACAATGCTTATTCCTTGATACAAAGTTTAGAAAAAAGTTGAGAACACTTTTTAGCATCTTGATAACTTTTTATTATTAATTTCAAGCGTTGTATTTTTTCAATGTGTCGCTCCAGTCGTGCTTTTCTTCGCGGAATCTTTGTACTGTTGTTGTACTGCTGTATCGTCGTCAATGATTTTAACCATAACACTGTCGCGTTGTTTCTATGTCTTTAATTAATTTCAATTTATTATATGCTAATATTTCATAAATACATTCTATACATTCAAAGTGATGACTGGACGAAGAAAATTGTAGCAGGCTTTCCAACGTTGGTATGACTTCACTATCTTTAGGTAAATTTAAAAAATGTTTTAGATACTCGTTGTAATAATTACTCGTTGTAATGATTACTCGTTGTAATAATTATTAAAGTTTAATGTTTTCAAACGTTCCAAGCGGTAATCGATTAATTTAAATAACCCATCTAACTTGCATGCCGCCTCTCGATCCAAATCGAACTGAACTCCTCTGCTTTGTAACGTAATATATCTGTTTCTATTCCTCCTGGGTAATGAATGAAGAGTAATGGTGCAGTTATGGTAAACGGGAACTATTTCGGTATATGGTATTTCTTCCTTTTGAGCTTCTCGTAAACAACTGCAGTTGGAACACTTTCTCTTAACACCTCTCTGTCGTCTAGTCGTAAAGAATGTATTAACCTTCTGCCATTGATTTTTTAATGTGGACCATTCAATTGGTATTAATGTTAGACTGTTTTTCGAATTGAATATTCGAACACACTGATAAAATCCTCGAACTGCGCTGAATCCAGTTGAAACTGATAATGACCTAGAGATAGAGTAACTAACTTCATTTATGAGACGATATTCACTTTTAATCTCCTCATCGAACTCTTGTTGTAAGTCATCTAAGAATGTAGGTGAACTTATACCCGAATCTGGTGCGGTTATCGTTGGAGTTGTTAAAGACATTACGTTGATATTACTAATTCAATTTGTGTGTAGTTCCCATATTTATACCCAAAAACGAACATTCAATAAGCCAATCAAAAATGCTAATTAATTCAAGGTTAAACAAGTCTCTAATTTTAGTTACTTAGGTTCTTATATCACGAAATTGTTTATTTTCAAAAGCAATTCTTTTTGTGTGACTAACAATGAATTAAAATGTCAAGGTTTTGTGTATACACTTGTAATGAGAATAATTAATTTTATATGTTATTTTACACTTTAATTGCGACAATAAATACTATTCAGGAATGCGGAAGTGATTTGCATTATAATTGCGATAGTAAACACTATTCAGTTTTAATAATGTGGATTTGCTAATCTAGTCTAACCTTGTCTAGTCTGGTGGTATTAACTAATCCAGTCTGATGTTATCTGATCCAGCCCCGTTACAGGATGGAAAATTTAGTCTGACTATCTAGTCTGGTGGTATTATATAAAACTAATCAATTATAACGGGGAGAATTGATTTTTTCGTGCACATTGCATTGAAGTGCACATTCACTTTTAATGAGAATAATTAATTTTATATGTTATTTTAAATTTTAATTGCGATAATAAATACTATTCATGAATGCGGAATTGCTTTTTCCAGGAAGGAAAATTTAGTGTGACTGGTGGTGGTATTAACTAATCTATATAAAAGGGGGATACAGAACTCAACCTAGTAGTTCAGTATTTAATCCTATAATCCACTAAATAGTCTTAGGCAACCAAATGCACAAGAAAACTTGTAATTTAATTGTAGGAATCTGTAAAGCGTCATCTGTGATGTAGTAGGGAAAATTGAATTACAGGAATCTGTAATTTTTTTAATTTTTACAGGAATCTGTAAAGCGCCATCTGTGATATAGTAGGGGAAATTGAATTACAGCAATCTGTAATTTTTTGAATTTTTTACAGGAATCTGTAAAGCGCCATCTGTGATATAGTAGGGGAAATTGAATTACAGGAATCTTTAATTTTTTAATTTTTACAGGAGTCTGTAATTTAAAGGTCGGTGGTTGTGGTGGTTCCAGAACGAATCATCTTTCCCTACTCCCATATACTGGTGGAATAATGAAATAGCCACAATAAGAAAAGAAGTGCTGACTAGAAAGCGAGAAATGACACGCATAAATAAAAAAACTTGGGAAAGACGCGAACTTAAAGAAGAGATCTATAGTAGATATATCGAGGGCAGAAGAAAATTAAAGGAAGAAATCATAAAAGCCAAGGAACAGGCGTGGAGGAACATTTGCAACGATAAAGACAATAATATATGGGGGGATGGATATAAGATAGTATGTAAAAAAAAGAAAATAATGCCAAAGATACAACTTACAGATGACGAACTGATAACACAAACAAAGAAACTCTTCCCAAGAGGGGAGGTACAGAACTGGACCTACAAAGAAATAAACAAAGAAGAAATACCAGCAATCACAACAAAAGAGCTAACTGCAGCATCAAGGAAACTGAAAAGTAAAAAAGCCACAGGAGTAGATTGCATTCCGGCAGAAATAGTAAAACAAGCAATTATAAGCCAACAAAGTTACCTCCTAGAGGTTGCAAACGAAACCCTACCGTCAAACAAATTTCCAGAAGAGTGGAAAAGGGGCAGATTATTACTAATAGAAAAACCAAAGAAAGATCCACAAGATATCTATGTGGGTAAAGGAAAGAATGGAGATGATAACAAAAATAAAGTACGAGCTTACACCAGAGAACATAGTTAATTGCATGCTGGAAAATGCCGAAAACTGGGATAAAATAGCAAGAACCATGGAGAATATTCTAAAACAAAAGAGCAGACCTCCTAGCAACCTAGAGGAGAGGACTGATAGAGGAAAACTCACTGAAGAAATGCCAGATGGTAGTACCGGTGCGGTTTTCCTAAAGAATAGACTAGACTATACTAGACTGGACTGGACTGGACTGGACTGGACTGGACTGGACTGGACTGGACTGGACTGGACTGGACTGGACTGGACTGGACTGGACTGGACTGGACTGGACTGGACTGGACTGGACTGGACTGGACTGGACTGGACTGGACTGGACTGGACTGGACTGGACTGGACTGGACTGGACTGGACTGGACTGGACTGGACTGGACTGGACTGGACTGGACTGGACTGGACTGGACTGGACTGGACTGGACTGGACTGGACTGGACTGGACTGGACTGGACTGGACTGGACTGGACTGGACTGGACTGGACTGGACTGGACTGGACTGGACTGGACTGGACTGGACTGGACTGGACTGGACTGGACTGGACTGGACTGGACTGGACTGGACTGGACTGGACTGGACTGGACTGGACTGAACTGGACTGGACTGGACTGGCCTGGACTGCACTGGACTGGACTGGACTGGACTGGACTTATATCCTTAGCTAGCGAATATATATTCCAGCATTTTTTTTGCCATGGGACAGTCCTCGGTTGTCGTCTTATCAATCGCAAGATTTTTTGATCCATTTTTTTCCATGGTGGTCCTTAGCGCCGTAGTACAGTCAAAGAGGTCCTTTGGATGGGTGGCGGCGTCTGGATTTTTGTGACAATCTGGTAGACAAACCTGGCTTTGGTGGTCATGTCTCCCTTATCGTCGGAAATGCCCCTAAACATAAACGAACTAAATTAAGCTAAACTACACTAAACTAAACTACACTAAACTAAACTACACTAAACTAAACTGAACTGAACTGAATAGTGAAATAGAGGTCTAACGTGGGGTGCCCCAGGGCTCGGTATTAAGACCTCTATTATGGAATATCCTATATGACGGTATTCTAAGGCTCCCTGTAGGAAGAAATGTTACTCTAGTCGCATACGCAGACGACCTGAATTCCCTAGAGAGATTAATGTCTAATATTGGGGGGGCCAAAACTCGTAGAAGAAAAATCCTAGCCTCAGTGGTACACTCAATACTGCTGTACTGAGCGCCAATCTGGAACGAAACAATGGCAATGACAAAGTATAAGGACATCCTTACCAAAGCACAAAGAAAACTTCTAATCAGGATCTGCTGTGCCTACGGGACAGCGTCCACAGAGGCGCTGCAAGCGATTGCGGGAATACCCCCAATTGAACTTATGGCAGAAGAGAGAACCACTGCATTTGCAGACAGGAATAAAACGAAGCTCGAGCTGAAAGCCAACACGTTAGGGAAATGGCAGGACAGATGGACCAAGGAGACCGGATCGGCAGTATGGACCAAAAGACTAATACTTGATCTAAAAAAATGGGTAAATAGGAAACATGGAAACCTAAATTATTACATTACACAGATACTTGCCAACCACGGAGACTTCAGAGCTTACCTGAAGCGTTTTAAAATCATAAGTGAGGAAAACTGCGAATTGTGCAATCTAAAAGAGGTTGCTGAGCACACCTTTTTTGTATGCCCAAGGTGGGTAAAGGAAAGAATGGAGATGATAACAAAAATAAAGTACGAGCTTACACCAGAGAACATAGTTAATTGCATGCTGGAAAATGCCGAAAACTGGGATCAAATAGCAAGAACCATGGAAAATATTCTAAAACAAAAAGAGCAGAGAGCAACCTAGAGGAGAGGACTGATAGAGGAAAACTCACTGAAGAAATGCCAGATGGTAGTACCGGTGCGGTTTTCCTAAAGACTAGACTAGACTGGACTGGACTGGACTGGACTGGACTGGACTGGACTGGACTGGACTGGACTGGACTGGACTGGACTGGCCTGGACTGGACTGGACTGGACTGGACTGGACTGGACTGGACTGGACTGGACTGTCTACGGTCTACTAACTCTTCCGGTTCATTGTTCAAATTTAATATAGAGCTATTTAGTATTTACATAAATGAAATAAACCCCGCGGGTGAATTGAAATCATTCAATACAAAGTATCGCGAGATACTTATATGCGTAGAGCAGTGCCAAGATATATGGGTTTCAGGGGGACCACTTGCCAAGAAAAAAAAGTCCAGTCCACTCCAGTCCAGTCCAGTCCGGTCCGGTCTGGACTGGACCGGACCGGACCGGTCCGGACTGGACTGGACTGGACTGGACTGGACTGGACTGGACTGGACTGGACTGGACTGGACTGGACTGGACTGGACTGGACTGGACCGGTCCGGTCCGGTCCGGAACCGGAAGAGTTAGTAGACCGTTTATGTCTTTTACACGCATCTAAGAGTGCTGGAAATACATCCCATCAGAATGAAATTGTAGCCATTGAACAGGAATTACGAGAGGCTAATATAATAGAGTGAACCGCGTATTCATAGTTTAAATCAATGAATGAGTGTCGACAAGTTTGGACGTCATTCAAATCGCAAAACGGTTCAAACACGAGGTCCTCCTGGACCCGGATTTCTTTTTACTCGTACCGGTGATTTTAATGTTGAGAACAGAAGAATTTGTAACATAAGTGAACCGCTAGATAAGTCTGACGCTGCTACTAAAGATTTTGTTGATACTTCTATTAGTGACGTTGAACAATATTTGAAAACTGTAAATGAAAAGATTGATGTTGCTATTAAAGGCTTTCGTGATGTTGATGAAACACTCACAAAGAAAGTGTCGGATTTAAAAACATTTGAAAATAAAATTAAATCAGATTTACTCAATTTAGATAATAAATTACAAACAACCATTAATATTATACCAAGCAATATTGACTCGAAACTTTTAAAAGTGCAGGAGGATATTGATCAACAATTTATTCATTCCCGTAATGAAATTGAATTACTAAAGAAACGTTTAAATGTACCACCAGCAACTACGCGCAGAGCAAGTATTAATTTAGAAGATATTCCTCATCATGGGAAGACGTCGACCCTTAGCAACAAGCACCATTAAACAGGATGTGGTGAATGAGTTGCATAAACCAGCTAGAAAAAATTTATCAGACGTAGAGTTATATTAAAAGGCATGGATGATTTATGGCAAGCAGATTTAGCCGAATTTGGTGCTTATGCTCGCGAAAATAAAGGTTATAAATTTATTTTGGTAGTGATTGATTGTTTCTCAAAATTTCTGTGGACTGTTCCGTTAAAGGATAAATCTGCGGTGAGTTTAACGGATGCATTCAAGAAAATTTTCCAAGAGAGTACCCGTACACCACACAATCTGCAAACTGATCAAGGTAAAGAGTTTTATAATCAACAATTTAATGCATTAATGAAAAAGAATCATGTTAATCATTGAAGACTCTGAAGACTTGAAGTTTTCATCTAATCTCAGCTCGACGATATTTTCCCAAGGAGTGGGTAATTTTGTTTGTAAACTTTCCCATTGATCACTTTTGTAAAATGATCGATTTGGAAACACGTACATTAGTTTGTAGTTTATCACACCATTTTCATCACTATCATCGGTATTTGCTTGTGTTGTGCATGTAGGTGGTATGGTATCTAGCAGTAGAATCATTCGTCTCCATCTTAGCGGCCATGTATCATTTTTTTCAACATTCATACAAATATAACATTCTACAATCTCACCCGGGGTCGTGGAAAAGTATGTCTTATCGAATAACCCCACCATCAAAATGTAATTTGCTATGTTGATCAACATAATGATTTTGTGCGACTAACAACGAAATGTTTTCTGCTTTTCATCAATACATTTATAACATTTATAGCGAGGTGGTGGGGGTCCATCAATATGATCCACATCAGTTGGTAAATTGTAATGTTTGAAGCATGGGAGATAGGTGGCTATTTCTTCATCTTCTTGAAAATGTGGTGGTAGTGAATTCCACATCGAATATAGTTCTCGAGGTGTTGTATGGTTCATTAAATGTAATTTATACTGGCTACAACAGTAACAAGCACAATGCTTATTCCTTGATACAAAGTTTAGAAAAAAGTTGATAACACTTTTTAGCATCTTGATAACATTTTATTATTAATTTCAATCGTTGTATTTTTTCAATGTGTCGCTCCAGTCGTGCTTTTCTTTGTACTGCTGTATCATCGTCGATGATCTTAACCATAACACTGTCGCGTTGTTTCTATGTCTTTAATTAATTTCAACTTATTATATGCTAATATTTCATAAATACATTCTATACATTCAAAGTGATGACTGGACGAAGAAAATTGTAGCAGGCTTTCCAACGTTGGTATGACTTCACTGTCTTTAGGTAAATTTATAAAATGTTTTAGACATTCGTTGTAATAATTATTAAAGTTTAATGTTTTCAAACGTTCCAAGCGGTAATCGATTAATTTAAATAACCCATCTAACTTGCATGCCGCCTCTCGATCCAAATCGAACTGAACTCCTCTGCTTTGTAACGTAATATATCTGTTTCTGTTCCTCCTGGGTAATGAATGAAGAGTAATGGTGCAATTATGGTAAACGGGAACTATTTCGGTATATGGTATTTCTTCCTTTTGAGCTTCTGGTAAACAACTGCAGTTGGAACACTTGCTCTTAACACCTCTCTGTCGTCTAGTCGTAAAGAATGTATTAACCTTCTGCCATTGATTTTTTAATGTGGACCATTCAATTGGTATTAATGTTAGACTGTTTTTCGAATTGAATATTCGAACACACTGATAAAATCCTCGAACTGCGCTGAATCCAGTTGAAACTGATAATGACCTGGAGATAGAGTAACTAACTTCATTTATGAGATGATATTCACTTTTAATCTCCTCATCGAACTCTTGTAGTAAGTCATCTAAGAGTGTAGGTGAACTTATACCCGAATCTGGTGCGGTTATCGTTGGAATTGTTAAAGACATTGCGTTGATATTACTAATTCAATTTGTGTGTAGTTCCCATATTTATACCCAAAAACGAGCGTTCAATAAGCCAATCAAAAATGCTAATTAAGTCAAGGTCAAACAAGTCTCTAATTTTAGTTACTTAGGTTCTTATATCACGAAATTGTTTATTTTCAAAAGCAATTGTTTTTGTGCGACTAATAATGAATTAAAATGTCAAGGTTTTGTGTATACACTTATAATGAGAATAATTAATTTGATATGTGATTTTAAATTTTAATTGCGATAATAAATACTATTCAGGAATGTGGAAGTGATTTGCATTATAATTGCGACTATAAACCAGTTTTAGGAATGCAGATTCTAATGTGAAAGTGAATTTATTGAAGGTGAATAATTAATTTGATATGTGATTTTAAATTTTAATTGCGATAATAAACACTATTCAGTTTTAATATTGTGGATTTGCTAATCTTGTCTAACCTTGTCTAGTCTGGTGGTATTAACTAATCCAGTCTCGTTTGTTATCTGATCCAGTCCCGTTCGAGGATGGAAAATTTAGTCTGACCTTATCTAGTCTAGTTCACTCTAGTAGTCCAGTATTTAATTCTCTAATCCATTAAATAGTGTTAGGCAACCATATGCACAAGATATTTTAAGCTACTCAATTTTTTTGAATATATTTAATTACAGGCTGCTCTCAATACATTTATAACTCTAATCGACTAAATAGTCCTAGGCAACCAAATGCATAATATATATAAATAACTGATATGTTTCCACGTGGCGCCATCTGTGATATAGTAGGGTCATAAGGTCAAGTCAAGGTCATGTCAAGGTCAAGTCAAGGTCATGTCAAGGTCATGTCAAGGTCAAGTCAAGGTCAAGTCAAGGTCAAGTCAAGGCCAAGTCAAGGTCAAGTCAAGGTCAAGTCAAGGTCATGTCAAGGTCAAGTCAAGTCAAGGTCGTCGCGCATGCGCACTGTCGTGAGGCGGAGGCGGCGCCAGAACGAACTATCTTTCCCTACTCTCGTCCATTGTCCCTTATCGCTTGCTACCCATTCCTTCTGCCATGCCCGTAGTAGTTCAGTCCTTGCAATCCTCTTGGCTTCTTTTTTATCAGTAATTGTTTTGATTTCTTTAGCTGAGTAGATGCAGGCTTAGCATCCTGAACTAGTAACTCTATTGGGGGAATGCCTGCTATTACCATAGACGCCTCTCTTGATATAGTTCTGTCCAGTTCCAGTCCAGTACAGTCCAGTCCAGTCCAGTCCAGTCCAGTCCAGTCCAGTCCAGTCCAGTCCAGTCCAGTCCAGTCCAGTCCAGTCCAGTCCAGTCCAGTCCAGTCCAGTCCAGTCCAGTCCAGTCCAGTCCAGTCCAGTCCAGTCCAGTCCAGTCCAGTCCAGTCCAGTCCAGTCCAGTCCAGTCCAGTCCAGTCCAGTCCAGTCCAGTCCAGTCCAGTCCAGTCCAGTCCAGTCCAGTCCAGTCCAGTCCAGTCCAGTCCAGTCCAGTCCAGTCCAGTCCAGTCCAGTCCATTCCAGTCCAGTCCAGTCCGGACCGGTCCTGTCCGGTCCGGTCCGGTCCGGTCCAGTCCAGACCGGACCGGACTGGACTGGACTGGAGTGGACTGGACTTTTTTTTCTTGGCAAGTGGTCCCCCTGAAACCCATATATCTTGGCACTGCTCTACGCATAACTTCAAGATGCCGGTTGTTTTTCCATGTTGTCTATGATGTATCTTACGTCCCCCATCCAGTGATGCTGATTAGGGGTTCAGGTTTAGCCGTAGTCTTTCAGCAATCTTCCTTTTCTTCTCATCCTGCTCTTTATTGCTGATTATTTCAGTTATAGTTTTTTGACTAAGTTCCAGTTGTGTTCTGATTCTAACATGAAGGGTATAGTGGTTCTAGGTTCTAGGTCCTTTGGTAGGATGTCCATCTCTGTGTCCCACCTGCTACATATGTAGATGGTGTGAATCACGCTGTCCTCTTCCCCGCAGTATTCGCCGCAGCTATCAACAGCTCTGCCTATCTTGTGGAGGTAGTCTCGAAAACATCCGTGTCCACTGAGTGCCTGTGTTAGGTGATAGTTTAGTTCTCCGTGTTTCCGAGTTACCCACTTTTCGACATACTTTATTAGCAGCCTCGTCCATTGTCCCTTATCGCTTGCTACCCATTCCTTCTGCCATGCCCGTAGTAGTTCAGTCTTTGCAATCCTCTTGGCTTCTTTTTTATCAGTAATTGTTGTTGATTTCTTTAGCTGAGTAGATGCAGGCTTAGCATCCTGAACTAGTAACTCTATTGGGGGAATGCCTGCTATTACCATAGACGCCTCTCTTGATATAGTTCTGTAAGCGCTACTAGTTCTAATTGCTAGCATTCTCTGGACCGCTGCTAGCTTGTCTTTGGTGGCTTTCACGTCGATAGCCCTGGCCCATACAGGGGCTGCATAAAGCATTGCGGAGTGGGTCACCGAGCACAGCAGTTTTCTCTTACTAGTCCTGGGTCCTCCTACGTTAGGCATGAGCCTCTTCAGTGCAGAAAAAGTTTTATAAGCTTTGTCGGCAGCTTTTTTGACTTGGTCCCTAAATGACAGGTTTTTAACTATTATTTTGCCTAAATACTTTATGATCCCCTTTGGTATGGTAGTAGCGTCTCTAAGTTTGAAGGATACGTCGGCAATTCTTCTCATGCCAGTTAATAAAACTGCCTCCGTTTTTTCAGGTGCCACCTTGAGCTGTTTACCTTCCATCCATTTGTCTATTAGTAGCAATGTTTCATTTGCTCTCCGTTTTAGCTCATCCTCGGTTCTGCCGCGTACCACCAGGGCAAGATCGTCTGCGAAGCCAACAGTCTCTACTCCTTCTGGCATCTTGAGTCTGAGAACCCCATCGTACATTATATTCCACAACGTGGACCATGACTGATCCCTGTGGAACACCGCTATGAATCTTCCTCTCCTTAGCAGTATCAGCCTAGCCATTTTCCAGATCTGCGGGAAAACACCTTCTTGTAGGGTCCTGTTCATGACGCTTAGGACGTACTGGGGTACAACATTGCTAGCAGTTTTAATGATTTCGGAAGGAATCATGTCCGGACCAGGTGCTCTGCCTTTGTTAAACCGATTACTTGCCACTACGAGTTCTTCTGTTGTAAATTCCAAGACTTTACTGCATATCGGTTTCTCCCAAATCCGTGCCGATTGCACTTAAAAATTGTGTGCTCGGCATCGTCATCTTTCGAGCAGTACATACATCTTCCAGAGTCACGACGGCCTATTCGCTTCAGGTACGTCATGAAGGAACCGTGCCCTGTTAGGCATTGGGTCAAACAATAGTCCGTTTGTCCCTTATTTTTGAACCACGGTTCAATGTTGCTTATGAGTCTTCTAGTCCATGCGCCTTTGGTTGCTAAGTTCCATTGGGTCTGCCATTTTTCAAGGGTCCTTTCTTTTTCTGTCGATGTGTCAGTTCGTGTAGTGAAAATGTTTTTTCTTTCCTCTACTACTAGATGTATGGGTATTACCTTTGCCACAACCATCAGGGCCTCATTCGATACGGTCCTGTAGGCACTCGCTATTCTAAGGGCCATGCTTCTTTGCACAGACGCGAGTTTCTTTCTTTGCGCAGCTACGTTTAGTGCATCACACCAAATTGGTGCGCCATAAGTTATTATTGATTGCACCGCCATGTACAGAGTGCGCCTCTTGTTTGCTCGTGGACCTTTAACGTTGGGCATTAGGGCACTTAAAGCTCTTGTAGCTTTGTTAGCTTTCTGGGCTATTTTCTCAGCATGGGCTTTAAAGGATATTTTTTTCCCGATCTTAACCCCTAGATAGTTGATGGCTAGGTTAGGGAAGATTCGCGATTCTCCTACTTGAAAGAAGACACTTTTGGCATGTTTTTGCGTGATTAATAACGCAGCCTCCGTTTTCTCTGCAGCTATTGTCAGATGGTTGTCGTCCATCCAGGTTTGCACTCTGCTCAAAGCAGTATTTGCGTTGCTTCGCATTTGGTCGATTGTCTTAACCGGGGTACAAAGATGGTGTGCCTTGGTATGCCTTGGTAGGCACACCATCGTTCTTAACGTTCTTAACATCTACTAGGACCCCTCCCTCACGTATGGAAAGTGGCAAAACTTATACTAATTAAGAAACCACAAAAGAAAGAAGAGGAAGCTGTCAAATACAGACTGGACTGGACTGGACTGGACTGGACTGGACTGGACTGGACTGGACTAGACTGGACTGGACTGGACTGGACTGGACTGGACTGGACTGGACTGGACTGGACTGGACTGGACTGGACTGGACTGGACTGGACTGGACTGGACTGGACTCGAGTCGAGTCGAGTCGAGTCGAGTCGAGTCGAGTCGAGTCGAGTCGAGTCGAGTCGAGTCGAGTCGAGTCGAGTCGAGTCGAGTCGAGTCGAGTCGAGTCGAGTCGAGTCGAGTCGAGTCGAGTCGAGTCGAGTCGAGTCGAGTCGAGTCGAGTCGAGTCGAGTCGAGTCGAGTCGAGTCGAGTCGAGTCGAGTCGAGTCGAGTCGAGTCGAGTCGAGTCGAGTCGAGTCGAGTCGAGTCGAGTGCCCACGGTTGACCCATTCATCGATAGTCGGAATCAGTTGCCTGGTCCAGGCTCCCTTTTTCGACCCCTGCCATAGCTCTTGCCATACACGCATTGTTTTTTCCCTTTCATTTCTAGGGTCATTACCTCCCCAAACTCTCACCCTTTCATGCGCTAGAAGGTCTAACGGGATAACTCCAGCAACGACCGCCACGGCATCGCCAGAAACAGTCCTTTATGCGCTGCACACACGCAGCAGCATACACCTTTGCACTCTCATCAGTCTCGCTCTATAACATTCAATCCTGAACGCATTTATCCATGCCGGCACCCCATACAGGAGAATGGAGTGCACGACCGCATTCATAACCCTCCTCTTGGAGGCCAACGGCCCACCTATGTTGGGCATCAGCCGTCCAAGGGCTTTCACACATGCTGTAGCCTTGCTCACCACCCGGGTGACCTGATCGGACACCCTGAGATTTCGCTGGAGCTCTACCCCAAGGTATCTTACAGATTCCCGAGCCGGTACGTCAACTGTCTCCATTCGCACGGTCAATTCACGCAGCTTTCTTCTCCCAATTAGCAGGACCGCCTCGGTTTTGTGGGGAGCCAGAGCAAGCCCTTTTTCCCCCATCCACCGATCAATCCTACCAATTGCCTCATTCATTATCGCTTTCAGACTTTCTTCCGTTCTTGCGACAGCGACCACCGCTAAGTCATCAGCGTACCCTACGAGTGTAACCCCGTCTGGCAGCCTCAATCTCAAAACCTCATCATAAAACATGTTCCACAGTATCGGCCCAAGAACCGAACCCTGTGGAACACCCGCACTCATTTTAAAGATTTTACCTTCCGCAGTCACTATCTCCCTATCATTCAAGTAGCTCCCCACCTTCTATCGAAGGTAGGGAGCTACCCCCTTTAGTTCCAAAGCCTCCATGATTCCGCCCCATGGGACCGAATTGAAGGCATTTTTCACGTCCAGGGTTACAAGCACGCAGTAGCTACGGGTACGCCATGGACCCCTATTTGCTAACCTTGCTCTCTCTATCACACGCATCATTGCGTTCACCGTAGTGCGGCCGCCTCTGAACCCATACTGTTCCTCTGAAAGACCCCCTACCCTCTCGAGATCCTCATTTATCCTAGCTCCGATCATACTCTCAAACATCTTCGCTATCCCATTCAGTAGGCAGATTGGCCTGTAATTGGCTTCCTCTCCTTCCTTTCGCTCTTTTTCAATCATCACCAGTCTCGCTCTCTTCCACTCTTTGGGGAAACTGCCATTCATCAGCAATTCATTCATCATGCTCAAGCACATATCCTCACACACATGCCCAAACACCTTGCACGCTTCCGGTGGAACACCATCAGGACCCGGCGCTTTTCCCTCCTTCATCCGGCCAACTGCACTCTGCAGCTCGGCTGGAGTGAAAAGGGGCGCCGATCTCCATCCCACGGGTTCCAGCCAGTTCATTCGCTCATGTACTGGGAACAGCTTCTTGACTTCCGTCATTAGGCTATCCCCCCGGAGAGTATTAACCCTGTGCGCAATTTTTCTGGTGACGATCTTATAGCCGTCACCCCAGATGTTATTATTCACCTCTTCGCAGAGCACTCTCCAAGCTTCTTGCTTGGAGTTCGCGATGTCTCTGCGAAGTTCCCTGCGCGCCAAGTTATACCTCCTTCTGCACTCCTCACGCACTTCCTCATTTGCTCGCCTATTACTCTTCACCATGCATCTCCTTTCACGCAAACAGGTTTTACGCTTTTCAGCTACCTGCTCATTCCACCAGTAAACTGGCTTCCTGCCTCTGACGCCCCTCCGTTTTCTCCACACCACATCACAGGCCCCGTGAAGAACTGCTTCGCAGGAGCTCCGCAATCCATTTTCGGGGCCTGTCCTTTCAGCCAGCTCTTTCATGACGTCTCCCAATCTTTCTAGTAGACTCTTGTCCACTCTCCATCCATTCATTCTACAAGCAACCGGTCCCTCAGAAACATCCTTTCGTACGTCGAAGAGAATATCCTGGTGATCACTCAGATTCTCTACCTCTCTGACACGCCACTCTTTCACTCTGTCTGCAATCCGTGAGGTGCTAAAAGTGATGTCTATGAAAGACATACTTTCACCCCGCACGAAGGTTGGCACATTCCCACTATTGTGAACCACCAGGTCCTCCTCTGCCAGCCACTCTTCCATCATTCTCCCTCTCTCATCCTCTCTAGGGGATCCCCACCAAGAAGACTTAGCGTTGAAATCCCCCCCGACAACAATCTCTTTGGACCAGCTTTTCATACTGGCCCTTAGCTCATCCATAAAAGCTACAAACTGCTCTAACGTTATGTTAGGCGAGATGTAGCACCCATACAGGACCCAGTTTTCCCATTCAATCCACACATATCCATTTCCACATCCAGTTCAGACTGGACTGGACTGGACTGGACTGGACTGGACTGGACTGGACTGGACTGGACTGGACTGGACTGGACTGGACTGGACTGGACTGGACTGGACTGGACTGGACTGGACTGGACTGGACTGGACTGGACTGGACTGGACTGGACTGGACTGGACTGGACTGGACTGGACTGGACTGGACTGGACTGGACTGGACTGGACTGGACTGGACTGGACTGGACTGGACTGGACTGGACTGGACTGGACTGGACTGGACTGGACTGGACTGGACTGGACTGGACTGGACTGGACTGGACTGGACTGGACTGGACTGGACTGGACTGGACTGGACTGGACTGGACTGGACTGGACTGGACTGGACTGGACTGGACTGGACTGGACTGGACTGGACTGGACTGGACTGGACTGGACTGGACTGGACTGGACTGGACTGGACTGGACTGGACTGGACTGGACTGGACTGGACTGGACTGGACTGGACTGGACTGGACTGGACTGGACTGGACTGGACTGGACTGGACTGGACTGGACTGGACTGGACTGGACTGGACTGGACTGGACTGGACTGGACTGGACTGGACTGGACTGGACTGGACTGGACTGGACTGGACTGGACTGGACTGGACTGGACTGGACTGGACTGGACTGGACTGGACTGGACTGGACTGGACTGGACTGGACTGGACTGGACTGGACTGGACTGGACTGGACTGGACTGGACTGGACTGGACTGGACTGGACTGGACTGGACTGGACTGGACTGGACTGGACTGGACTGGACTGGACTGGACTGGACTGGACTGGACTGGACTGGACTGGACTGGACTGGACTGGACTGGACTGGACTGGACTGGACTGGACTGGACTGGACTGGACTGGACTGGACTGGACTGGACTGGACTGGACTGGACTGGACTGGACTGGACTGGACTGGACTGGACTGGACTGGACTGGACTGGACTGGACTGGACTGGACTGGACTGGACTGGACTGGACTGGACTGGACTGGACTGGACTGGACTGGACTGGACTGGACTGGACTGGACTGGACTGGACTGGACTGGACTGGACTGGACTGGACTGGACTGGACTGGACTGGACTGGACTGGACTGGACTGGACTGGACTGGACTGGACTGGACTGGACTGGACTGGACTGGACTGGACTGGACTGGACTGGACTGGACTGGACTGGACTGGACTGGACTGGACTGGACTGGACTGGACTGGACTGGACTGGACTGGACTGGACTGGACTGGACTGGACTGGACTGGACTGGACTGGACTGGACTGGACTGGACTGGACTGGACTGGACTGGACTGGACTGGACTGGACTGGACTGGACTGGACTGGACTGGACTGGACTGGACTGGACTGGACTGGACTGGACTGGACTGGACTGGACTGGACTGGACTGGACTGGACTGGACTGGACTGGACTGGACTGGACTGGACTGGACTGGACTGGACTGGACTGGACTGGACTGGACTGGACTGGACTGGACTGGACTGGACTGGACTGGACTGGACTGGACTGGACTGGACTGGACTGGACTGGACTGGACTGGACTGGACTGGACTGGACTGGACTGGACTGGACTGGACTGGACTGGACTGGACTGGACTGGACTGGACTGGACTGGACTGGACTGGACTGGACTGGACTGGACTGGACTGGACTGGACTGGACTGGACTGGACTGGACTGGACTGGACTGGACTGGACTGGACTGGACTGGACTGGACTGGACTGGACTGGACTGGACTGGACTGGACTAGTTTAGTTATATCCGAGCGAGCGAATATATATGCCAGCATTTTTTTGCCATGGGCCAGTCCTCGGTTCTCGTCTTATGGATCGCAAGATTTTTTGATCCATTTACAGTCAATCCATTTACAGTCAAAGAGGTCCTTTGGATCGGTGGCGGCGCCTGGATTTTTTGTGATAATCTGGTAGACAAACCTGGCTTTGGTAGTCATGTCTCCCTTATCGTCGGGAATGCCCCTAAAAATGAACGTACTAAATTAAACTAAACTAAACTAAACTACACTAGTAGATAGGCTAGGAGAGTTCTGGCTCAAAATCCCATAAGAATTTACATAATGTTCTGGATTTACATTACTTCCGGTCGATGGAGGCGACTCGTCGAAGTAGGTCTCCAATTTCAACATAGATGTCCAGCAGGTCCGTGGAGAAGGTGTCCAGCAGGTCCGTGATGAAGGGGTCAGGTGTCTAGCTCTAATTAGCAGGTAGTATGGTCAGGTGTCCAGTTCTAATTATCAGGTAGTAGGCTCAGGTGTCCAACTCTAATTAGCAGGTAGTGGGCCCAGGTGTCCAGCTCTAATTAGCAGGTAGTAGGGTCAGGTGTCCAGTTCGAATTAGCAGGTAGTAGGGTCAGGTGTCCAGCTCTAATTAGCAGGTAGTAGGCCCAGGTATCCAGCTCTAATTAGCAGGTAGTAGGGCCCGTGTAGAAGTAGTGGGGTGGAAAAATCAAATCTGGTGTCTGAACGGCTCTAGCATGCATCCTAAGGGAGATACCGCTCCACCCTCCACCCCGTCGGGGCAACGCCATCTACACACATACGCGCGGCCGCGTTGAAAACTTAATTGTAGATAAGGTGCGTGGCGACGTTCAAGGCTACTAGTGATTAAGACGTTGGGAAGACTGATTAGAAAAAAAAAATGTCAAACGTAAAATATAGTAATGTAGAAATTAATTATTGCTGTTTAACAAAATAAAAATTAAAAAAATCGGTCAGCTGGTTGTAGTTAAGACGTGGTGTGGTTGCTATTAAGCGTTTTAAAACATATAAGTCGTTTGAGCGGTAGATTCGATATGGGTGGGGAAATTAATAAAACTAAACTACACTAAACAAAACTGAACTAAACTGAACTAAACGGAACGAAACGAAACGGAACGGAACGGAACGGAACGGATCGGAACCGAACGGAACGGAACGGAACGGAACGGAACGGAACGGAACGGAACGGAACGGAACGGAACGGAACGGAACGGAACGGAACGGAACGGAACGGAACGGAACGGAACGGAACGGAACGGAACGGAACGGAACGGAACGGAACGGAACGGAACGGAACGGAACGGAACGGAACGGAACGGAACGGAACGGAACGGAACGGAACGGAACGGAACGGAACGGAACGGAACGGAACGGAACGGAACGGAACGGAACGGAACGGAACGGAACGGAACGGAACGGAACGGAACGGAACGGAACGGAACGGAACGGAACGGAACGGAACGGAACGGAACGGAACGGAACGGAACGGAACGGAACGGAACGGAACGGAACGGAACGGAACGGAACGGAACGGAACGGAACGGAACGGAACGGAACGGAACGGAACGGAACGGAACGGAACGGAACGGAACGGAACGGAACGGAACGGAACGGAACGGAACGGAACGGAACGGAACGGAACGGAACGGAACGGAACGGAACGGAACGGAACGGAACGGAACGGAACGGAACGGAACGGAACGGAACGGAACGGAACGGAACGGAACGGAACGGAACGGAACGGAACGGAACGGAACGGAACGGAACGGAACGGAACGGAACGGAACGGAACGGAACGGAACGGAACGGAACGGAACGGAACGGAACGGAACGGAACGGAACGGAACGGAACGGAGCGGAACGGAACGGAACGGAACGGAACTAAACTAAACCAATCTTATATAAATCTTATATAAACCAAACCAAACTAAACTAAACTAAAAATAAAACCAAATGCGGCGCTTGTTGTACTAGCTGACCAATAACATTGGTTAAAGTAAATATATTAAAGAATTTTTATTCAACTTTTTTGACCAAGAAGCAATTAATATTTTTATATATATATATATATATATATATATATATATATATATATATATATATAGATATATATATATATATATATATATATATATATATATATATTTATATATATATGTATATATATATATATATATATATCTTTATATTATATTATATTAAATTAAATTAAATTAAACTAAACTAAATTAAATTAACTTAAATTAAATTAAATTAAATTAAATTAAATTAAATTAAATTAAATTAAATTAAATTAAATTAAATTAAATTAAATTAAATTAAATTAAATTAAATTAAATTAAATTAAATTAAATTAAATTAAATTAAATTAAATTAAATTAAATTAAATTAAATTAAATTAAATTAAATTAAATTAAATTAAATTAAATTAAATTAAATTAAATTAAATTAAATTAAATTAAATTAAATTAAATTAAATTAAAATTAAATTAAATTAAATTAAATTAAATTAAATTAAATTAAATTAAATTAAATTAAATTAAATTAAATTAAATTAAATTAAATTAAATTAAATTAAATTAAATTAAATTAAATTAAATTAAATTAAATTAAATTAAATTAAATTAAATTAAATTAAATTAAATTAAATTAAATTAAATTAAATTAAATTAAATTAAATTAAATTAAATTAAATTAAATTAAATTAAATTAAATTAAATTAAATAAATTAAAATAAATTAAATTAATTTAATTTAATTAAATTAAATTAAATTAAATTAAATTAAATTAAATTAAATTAAATTAAATTAAATTAAATTAAATTAAATTAAATTAAATTAAATTAAAATTAAATTAAATTAAATTAAATTAAATTAAATTAAATTAAATTAAATTAAATTAAATTAAATTAAATTAAATTAAA
>CALYMW010000108.1:0-25954 GCA_944588485.1 Phosphuga atrata
GACAAGACTAGACAGACAAGACTAGACAGACAAGACTAGACAGACAAGACTAGACAGACAAGACTAGACAGACAAGACTAGACAGACAAGACTAGACAGACAAGACTAGACAGACAAGACTAGACAGACAAGACTAGACAGACAAGACTAGACAGACAAGACTAGACAGACAAGACTAGACAGACAAGACTAGACAGACAAGACTAGACAGACAAGACTAGACAGACAAGACTAGACAGACAAGACTAGACAGACAAGACTAGACAGACAAGACTAGACAGACAAGACTAGACAGACAAGACTAGACAGACAAGACTAGACAGACAAGACTAGACAGACAAGACTAGACAGACAAGGACTAGACAGACAAGACTAGACAGACAAGACTAGACAGACAAGACTAGACAGACAAGACTAGACAGACAAGACTAGACAGACAAGACTAGACAGACAAGACTAGACAGACAAGACTAGACAGACAAGACTAGACAGACAAGACTAGACAGACAAGACTAGACAGACAAGACTAGACAGACAAGACTAGACAGACAAGACTAGACAGACAAGACTAGACAGACAAGACTAGACAGACAAGACTAGACAGACAAGACTAGACAGACAAGACTAGACAGACAAGACTAGACAGACAAGACTAGACAGACAAGACTAGACAGACAAGACTAGACAGACAAGACTAGACAGACAAGACTAGACAGACAAGACTAGACAGACAAGACTAGACAGACAAGACTAGACAGACAAGACTAGACAGACAAGACTAGACAGACAAGACTAGACAGACAAGACTAGACAGACAAGACTAGACAGACAAGACTAGACAGACAAGACTAGACAGACAAGACTAGACAGACAAGACTAGACAGACAAGACTAGACAGACAAGACTAGACAGACAAGACTAGACAGACAAGACTAGACAGACAAGACTAGACAGACAAGACTAGACAGACAAGACTAGACAGACAAGACTAGACAGACAAGACTAGACAGACAAGACTAGACAGACAAGACTAGACAGACAAGACTAGACAGACAAGACTAGACAGACAAGACTAGACAGACAAGACTAGACAGACAAGACTAGACAGACAAGACTAGACAGACAAGACTAGACAGACAAGACTAGACAGACAAGACTAGACAGACAAGACTAGACAGACAAGACTAGACAGACAAGACTAGACAGACAAGACTAGACAGACAAGACTAGACAGACAAGACTAGACAGACAAGACTAGACAGACAAGACTAGACAGACAAGACTAGACAGACAAGACTAGACAGACAAGACTAGACAGACAAGACTAGACAGACAAGACTAGACAGACAAGACTAGACAGACAAGACTAGACAGACAAGACTAGACAGACAAGACTAGACAGACAAGACTAGACAGACAAGACTAGACAGACAAGACTAGACAGACAAGACTAGACAGACAAGACTAGACAGACAAGACTAGACAGACAAGACTAGACAGACAAGACTAGACAGACAAGACTAGACAGACAAGACTAGACAGACAAGACTAGACAGACAAGACTAGACAGACAAGACTAGACAGACAAGACTAGACAGACAAGACTAGACAGACAAGACTAGACAGACAAGACTAGACAGACAAGACTAGACAGACAAGACTAGACAGACAAGACTAGACAGACAAGACTAGACAGACAAGACTAGACAGACAAGACTAGACAGACAAGACTAGACAGACAAGACTAGACAGACAAGACTAGACAGACAAGACTAGACAGACAAGACTAGACAGACAAGACTAGACAGACAAGACTAGACAGACAAGACTAGACAGACAAGACTAGACAGACAAGACTAGACAGACAAGACTAGACAGACAAGACTAGACAGACAAGACTAGACAGACAAGACTAGACAGACAAGACTAGACAGACAAGACTAGACAGACAAGACTAGACAGACAAGACTAGACAGACAAGACTAGACAGACAAGACTAGACAGACAAGACTAGACAGACAAGACTAGACAGACAAGACTAGACAGACAAGACTAGACAGACAAGACTAGACAGACAAGACTAGACAGACAAGACTAGACAGACAAGACTAGACAGACAAGACTAGACAGACAAGACTAGACAGACAAGACTAGACAGACAAGACTAGACAGACAAGACTAGACAGACAAGACTAGACAGACAAGACTAGACAGACAAGACTAGACAGACAAGACTAGACAGACAAGACTAGACAGACAAGACTAGACAGACAAGACTAGACAGACAAGACTAGACAGACAAGACTAGACAGACAAGACTAGACAGACAAGACTAGACAGACAAGACTAGACAGACAAGACTAGACAGACAAGACTAGACAGACAAGACTAGACAGACAAGACTAGACAGACAAGACTAGACAGACAAGACTAGACAGACAAGACTAGACAGACAAGACTAGACAGACAAGACTAGACAGACAAGACTAGACAGACAAGACTAGACAGACAAGACTAGACAGACAAGACTAGACAGACAAGACTAGACAGACAAGACTAGACAGACAAGACTAGACAGACAAGACTAGACAGACAAGACTAGACAGACAAGACTAGACAGACAAGACTAGACAGACAAGACTAGACAGACAAGACTAGACAGACAAGACTAAACAGACAAGGCTAGACAGACAAGACTAAACAGACAAGACTAGACAGACAAGACTAGACAGACAAGACTAGACAGACAAGACTAGACAGACAAGACTAGACAGACAAGACTAGACAGACAAGACTAGACAGACAAGACTAGACAGACAAGACTAGACAGACAAGACTAGACAGACAAAACTAGACAGACAAGACTAGACAGACAAGACTAGACAGACAAGACTAGACAGACAAGACTAGACAGACAAGACTAGACAGACAAGACTAGACAGACAAGACTAGACAGACAAGACTAGACAGACAAAACTAGACAGACAAGACTAGACAGACAAGACTAGACAGACAAGACTAGACAGACAAGACTAGACAGACAAGACTAGACAGACAAGACTAGACAGACAAGACTAGAGAGACAAAACTAGATAGACAAAACTAGATAGACAAAACTAGACAGACAAGACTAGACAGACAAGACTAGACAGACAAGACTAGACAGACAAGACTAGACAGACAAGACTAGACAGACAAGACTAGACAGACAAGACTAGACAGACAAGACTAGACAGACAAGACTAGACAGACAAGACTAGACAGACAAGACTAGACAGACAAGACTAGACAGACAAGACTAGACAGACAAGACTAGACAGACAAGACTAGACAGACAAGACTAGACAGACAAGACTAGACAGACAAGACTAGACAGACAAGACTAGACAGACAAGACTAAACAGACAAGGCTAGACAGACAAGACTAAACAGACAAGACTAGACAGACAAGACTAGACAGACAAGACTAGACAGACAAGACTAGACAGACAAGACTAGACAGACAAGACTAGACAGACAAGACTAGACAGACAAGACTAGACAGACAAGACTAGACAGACAAGACTAGACAGACAAGACTAGACAGACAAGACTAGACAGACAAGACTAGACAGACAAGACTAGACAGACAAGACTAGACAGACAAGACTAGACAGACAAGACTAGACAGACAAGACTAGACAGACAAGACTAGACAGACAAGACTAGACAGACAAGACTAGACAGACAAGACTAGACAGACAAGACTAGACAGACAAGACTAGACAGACAAGACTAGACAGACAAGACTAGACAGACAAGACTAGACAGACAAGACTAGACAGACAAGACTAGACAGACAAGACTAGACAGACAAGACTAGACAGACAAGACTAGACAGACAAGACTAGACAGACAAGACTAGACAGACAAGACTAGACAGACAAGACTAGACAGACAAGACTAGACAGACAAGACTAGACAGACAAGACTAGACAGACAAGACTAGACAGACAAGACTAGACAGACAAGACTAGACAGACAAGACTAGACAGACAAGACTAGACAGACAAGACTAGACAGACAAGACTAGACAGACAAGACTAGACAGACAAGACTAGACAGACAAGACTAGACAGACAAGACTAGACAGACAAGACTAGACAGACAAGACTAGACAGACAAGACTAGACAGACAAGACTAGACAGACAAGACTAGACAGACAAGACTAGACAGACAAGACTAGACAGACAAGACTAGACAGACAAGACTAGACAGACAAGACTAGACAGACAAGACTAGACAGACAAGACTAGACAGACAAGACTAGACAGACAAGACTAGACAGACAAGACTAGACAGACAAGACTAGACAGACAAGACTAGACAGACAAGACTAGACAGACAAGACTAGACAGACAAGACTAGACAGACAAGACTAGACAGACAAGACTAGACAGACAAGACTAGACAGACAAGACTAGACAGACAAGACTAGACAGACAAGACTAGACAGACAAGACTAGACAGACAAGACTAGACAGACAAGACTAGACAGACAAGACTAGACAGACAAGACTAGACAGACAAGACTAGACAGACAAGACTAGACAGACAAGACTAGACAGACAAGACTAGACAGACAAGACTAGACAGACAAGACTAGACAGACAAGACTAGACAGACAAGACTAGACAGACAAGACTAGACAGACAAGACTAGACAGACAAGACTAGACAGACAAGACTAGACAGACAAGACTAGACAGACAAGACTAGACAGACAAGACTAGACAGACAAGACTAGACAGATAAAGACTACACAGACAAGACTAGACAGAATACTTACTCTTCTCCGACAAGTTAATTCGTTTTATTGTTAGATATATTTTCTGAACTGTTATTATTGAGAATGATTGTGTAAACTTTGTTGCGAATAAATTGGCAATGTCAAGCGAATGTTATGAAGCAAGAAATATCTAAATTTTCGCTACAATAACAAAGAATGGGCACATAGCGTATGCAAAAATCGGTTCGATAACAACAATACGTTCGCGACTAATTTTGGGCGAGCAGAACCTGATAATAACCGATTCGCTGGAAATTTGCCGCTTTTTTGGCAAATTACAATGTTTTCGCGATGTTTCCTCCTCTTTCAGCGCGCGATATTTATCAAGATTTTTCGCCGAGCACGTACGTGTTATCTTAATTAGTAAGCATGTAGGTGCAGACTAATAATACACACTACCTAGTTAACAATCAACCCCACCTCCAACCCCACATTAAGCAAACCCACATGACCTACAACGTCCCAAATCAAGCGTTTGCTTGAATCTAGTACACATCTTCGTACAATATCCCTAACTACATCATTTTAGCTATGTACCTATTAACACCAAACAAATCTATCTGTTCTAGATACCAACTGAAATATCCCAAAGTTTAGGTAATTCTGAAAAACCATCATTTGTAACTCAAATATCTTGTCTAATATTTCCTCAAGTAACTATCAGTCTATAATTAACATTTAATAACATTTATTAGGATATATTTTTCTATTTTGCACCTGTAATGGACTCATAACAGCACTCATATGCGTGCGGTAATGGCTCGCCGAGTGCGACACGCTCTTCGTTTTTAGGGTTCCGTACCGAAAACGGAACCCTTACAGGATCACTTTGTTGTCCGTCTGTCTGTCAAGACCATTTTTCTCAGGAACGCGTAGAGGTAACAAGTTGAAATTTGTATCAAATACTCGGGTCTGCGGTCTCTTTCAGCTGTGAAAAAATCAAACTTGTAAGTCAACGCGATCAAAAGATATGACCGTGTATGTCGCATATTTTGCGATTTCACAAGGGAATCAAAACCTATGGGGTACTTCCCGTTGACCCAGAATCATGAAATTTGGCAAGAAGCGGTGTCTTACAGCACATGTAAAGAAAAATCTGAAAACCGTATATATGTAGTTTAATTACAAGAAAAATGCGAATTTACTATTTGAAACTTATGAAAATACACTAATGTGTTGCGTGGTATTGTCAGGCACCAGAAGCATATGGGTTGCATACAATTGGGTCATACCTTACTTACAAGTTTGTACGGAACCCTCGGTGCGCGAGTCACAACTCGCACTTGGCCGGTTTTTTAAGCATGGATGCGTGCTACAAAACCGCGCTTATTGAACTCGTTCGTTAATATACTATTACATTGAATTGGAAAATTCCCTTTTTTTAAGAGACTTTTAGTAGACGTATTTAGTCTAGCACTCGCGTCTATTCATAAACTAAAAGTTTTCCGAAATTTGGTCACTTGTTCGCTAATATCTAGCAAACCCTACTTCTAAGATATTTTTTTAGATAGTCTAACTAATATTTTCAAGGTCTAATCGCGATTAGTTTACTTAATACATAAAGGCTATTAACTCTCGAGATCAACTAAACCAGATTACCGTAAACCAGATGGACCAGACAGAGGCAGATCAACTAAACCAGATTTTATTAATCCAAACTAGATTATATTATCCATCAATTTATAACTCCAAAATTTTTTCGTCTATATCTATAGTAGGTACTTACGTATTAATGCCACCGCAGCGAGAGATCGCGCTACCGTGGTCTGACTCTATCTCTAGCGACTCTAGCGATATGTGGTCTGACTCTATCTGCTCCGTTATAACCTAATCTAATCATCCATTTTGTTCAAATCTGTAGCTGCGGTGGCGTTAGTATGTAAGTACCATATAGTGATATCTAAGAGACTTTTAGCTAAACTAACTTGAGTCAATTAGTTGAATATTTTCTGGGTCTAATTGCGTTTAGTTAACTTTATGCAGGAAGACTATTACGTTTCAAGACTAAACAGAGGCAGATTTGATGCCTCGCCGAGTAAATAAAACTATTTAAAGCTTGACGGGTTGATTTTATTGACTCTGACTTGTTTTTTTTGAGTTTCTTTGTGGAGATGTTTGCAATTTTTTTATCGAGGGAAATTTGCAAGAAATCCCACCCCAACAAACAGCCCTTTTGTGACTCTGGTAGTTACCAGAAGACTTCTGGTTGGACTCTGGCTGCCTTGTAAATAATATTGAATGGAAGGAATGGAGTGAACAAATATAACAATATATTAGATTGGAAGTTAAAGAGGAACGAGATTTGGAAATCTATGGTTTGTCCAAGTTAGAAGCAAGGGATTCTTGGTTTTATATAATGGCTGTCTAATTAGAGAAGGATGTGTCTTAAAATTGATAATTGTAGTCTTCAAACTATCGCTAATAACTGTGCAAAAAGTGCAAATATGTTTTAAAGATATCCGCATGTAAAATATGTTGGTTCATCGATCCAGGAGTTAGGGTAATTGAGTTTGAACATATTTGTTCTTGCAAAATGTTTATTTAATTTGTCAGAGAATTTACATTCTCACTTATAAGTCTGCTAAATTCAAAAATAAAAATCGCAAAATTTACAAAAACCAAACCCAACGACAATTCGTTCCAGAAACGATTAACAAAACTTATTGAAGCACATAAATTATTTTGAGAATGTTCCCTTCCGGAATTTACAATTATTCAAGGACCCTCCATCCTTTATTCCGTGCCGGAAGAACGGATTTTTTAGCACAAATTTTTGCACAAAAGATCGACGGCCATAACATAAACAATCCCTATTTATATTCGCACGGACAAAGTTCAACTCGCAACATCAACGTATTAAACTTTTAGAAACCTCCACCAAATATCATTTCACCCACAAAAAGACAGAGGCTAGTTAGACAAGACCAGAGAGACAAGACTAGACAGACAAGACTAGACAGACAAGACTAGACAGACAAGACTAGACAGACAAGACTAGACAGACAAGACTAGACAGACAAGACTAGACAGACAAGACTAGACAGACAAGACTAGACAGACAAGACTAGACAGACAAGACTAGACAGACAAGACTAGACAGACAAGACTAGACAGACAAGACTAGACAGACAAGACTAGACAGACAAGACTAGACAGACAAGACTAGACAGACAAGACTAGACAGACAAGACTAGACAGACAAGACTAGACAGACAAGACTAGACAGACAAGACTAGACAGACAAGACTAGACAGACAAGACTAGACAGACAAGACTAGACAGACAAGACTAGACAGACAAGACTAGACAGACAAGACTAGACAGACAAGACTAGACAGACAAGACTAGACAGACAAGACTAGACAGACAAGACTAGACAGACAAGACTAGACAGACAAGACTAGACAGACAAGACTAGACAGACAAGACTAGACAGACAAGACTAGACAGACAAGACTAGACAGACAAGACTAGACAGACAAGACTAGACAGACAAGACTAGACAGACAAGACTAGACAGACAAGACTAGACAGACAAGACTAGACAGACAAGACTAGACAGACAAGACTAGACAGACAAGACTAGACAGACAAGACTAGACAGACAAGACTAGACAGACAAGACTAGACAGACAAGACTAGACAGACAAGACTAGACAGACAAGACTAGACAGACAAGACTAGACAGACAAGACTAGACAGACAAGACTAGACAGACAAGACTAGACAGACAAGACTAGACAGACAAGACTAGACAGACAAGACTAGACAGACAAGACTAGACAGACAAGACTAGACAGACAAGACTAGACAGACAAGACTAGACAGACAAGACTAGACAGACAAGACTAGACAGACAAGACTAGACAGACAAGACTAGACAGACAAGACTAGACAGACAAGACTAGACAGACAAGACTAGACAGACAAGACTAGACAGACAAGACTAGACAGACAAGACTAGACAGACAAGACTAGACAGACAAGACTAGACAGACAAGACTAGACAGACAAGACTAGACAGACAAGACTAGACAGACAAGACTAGACAGACAAGACTAGACAGACAAGACTAGACAGACAAGACTAGACAGACAAGACTAGACAGACAAGACTAGACAGACAAGACTAGACAGACAAGACTAGACAGACAAGACTAGACAGACAAGACTAGACAGACAAGACTAGACAGACAAGACTAGACAGACAAGACTAGACAGACAAGACTAGACAGACAAGACTAGACAGACAAGACTAGACAGACAAGACTAGACAGACAAGACTAGACAGACAAGACTAGACAGACAAGACTAGACAGACAAGACTAGACAGACAAGACTAGACAGACAAGACTAGACAGACAAGACTAGACAGACAAGACTAGACAGACAAGACTAGACAGACAAGACTAGACAGACAAGACTAGACAGACAAGACTAGACAGACAAGACTAGACAGACAAGACTAGACAGACAAGACTAGACAGACAAGACTAGACAGACAAGACTAGACAGACAAGACTAGACAGACAAGACTAGACAGACAAGACTAGACAGACAAGACTAGACAGACAAGACTAGACAGACAAGACTAGACAGACAAGACTAGACAGACAAGACTAGACAGACAAGACTAGACAGACAAGACTAGACAGACAAGACTAGACAGACAAGACTAGACAGACAAGACTAGACAGACAAGACTAGACAGACAAGACTAGACAGACAAGACTAGACAGACAAGACTAGACAGACAAGACTAGACAGACAAGACTAGACAGACAAGACTAGACAGACAAGACTAGACAGACAAGACTAGACAGACAAGACTAGACAGACAAGACTAGACAGACAAGACTAGACAGACAAGACTAGACAGACAAGACTAGACAGACAAGACTAGACAGACAAGACTAGACAGACAAGACTAGACAGACAAGACTAGACAGACAAGACTAGACAGACAAGACTAGACAGACAAGACTAGACAGACAAGACTAGACAGACAAGACTAGACAGACAAGACTAGACAGACAAGACTAGACAGACAAGACTAGACAGACAAGACTAGACAGACAAGACTAGACAGACAAGACTAGACAGACAAGACTAGACAGACAAGACTAGACAGACAAAACTAGACAGACAAGACTAGACAGACAAGACTAGACAGACAAGACTAGACAGACAAGACTAGACAGACAAGACTAGACAGACAAGACTAGACAGACAAGACTAGACAGACAAGACTAGACAGACAAGACTAGACAGACAAGACTAGACAGACAAGATTAGACAGACAAGACTAGACAGACAAGATTAGACAGACAAGACTAGACAGACAAGACTAGACAGACAAGACTAGGCAGACAAGACTAGACAGACAAGACTAGACAGACAAGACTAGACAGACAAGACTAGACAGATAAGACTAGACAGACAAGATTAGACAGACAAGACTAGACAGACAAGACTAGACAGACAAGACTAGGCAGACAAGACTAGACAGACAAGACTAGACAGACAAGACTAGACAGACAAGACTAGACAGACAAGACTAGACAGACAAGACTAGACAGACAAGACTAGACAGACAAGACTAGACAGACAAGACTAGACAGACAAGACTAGACAGACAAGACTAGACAGACAAGACTAGACAGACAAGACTAGACAGACAAGACTAGACAGACAAAACTAGACAGACAAGACTAGACAGACAAGACTAGACAGACAAGACTAGACAGACAAGACTAGACAGACAAGACTAGACAGACAAGACTAGACAGACAAGACTAGACAGACAAGACTAGACAGACAAGACTAGACAGACAAGACTAGACAGACAAGACTAGACAGACAAGACTAGACAGACAAGACTAGACAGACAAGACTAGACAGACAAGAGTAGACAGACAACACTAGACAGACAGGACGAAGCAGACTAACGTAGTTTTCCTCGTGCATATGTTGACTTTACAGACTTGAGTTCTTGAGTTAAAGGTAAGAAATTGGTAAAAATTGATTTGACAAATAATTGTAAATCAAGATTGTTTAATTCTTTGCTAATTAATTGGGAATGCTGGGGGATATATAAAGTCTTAGCAGGGGATATGTAACAATGAATATGTGATAAGGAGTAAAGTTTGGATCCCCGAAGAGCTTAAGTTTACCTGATTCTCCGGCATCAGATAGACAACTTTTCCTAATGAAATTATCCGCCCGAATTCGCAGATAGCATTTATCGGCGACGATTTCGCGAAGAAGAACAATATTAAATTTCATTTTGACGTGCAGATTTTAATCTCACCAATTTAGTGAACTATTATGTAAACAGCGTTGATTATAAAATAATCGAAACGATGCTTAAACTAGATAATTACTTATGTATGTGCATTTCCAACATCATTGTAGTCTCTTCGTGTTCCATTCTTGTATATAGGTCTCTTCTCTTCTTCTCCATTCCTGACCGTCCTGTGCCCGTCTCATCCAGTAATGTTCTAGTTGTTGTCTGAAGTCTACCCAACGGTTTGGTGGTCTCCACTCTAAGATTCTCCTGGCCCAGCATGTCGCGTCCATTTTGGCGATGAGTCCGGATGTATGTGCAAATTGAGAAAAACACTTATTCTCAGATTCCTCTCAAATTTTGCAAACTTATTAGTTTTAGTTTATATTTGTCAATTTTGAGACAAATCCAATTCCTAGTTTCCTACTTAGACAACATTTTGTGAGACTAAATAGACAAACTGATGTAAAAGCTACCGTTGTTCTAATAAACTTATAGTTTATAAATTTCGCAGATTTATAAGTAATGCTATAGCTATAGTCACTAAGTCTATTAAAGAAAAGTTGTTAAAAACTTAGATAAGCGCGGCTAAAATCTCCTCCCTTTACGTGTTTAATTATTAACGAATTTCTAATTTAAAATTTACGACAAAACGTTTTAGCCTTAAGTGCTAATTCATGCATAGTTAGATTCTTATAAATATGATACGACCGCTAGAGGAAAACTCGCGATAAAACAAGCTGAAAATGGAGAACTAATAACGATACGTAAATCTGTTTCTATATTAATAAATAAATTATTGTATGTCAAGGATGTCATTACTATAATCGTGTGTAAAAGTTCGAAAAATCGTGCGTAAAAGTCCAATGTAAATCAAATGGAGTTTCATTATTAAACGATTTTTGTTTGTTGTTGCTATGACAACAACTCGTGTGACTATCGCGTTACTATGACAACCGAACAAAAAATAACGACGTGGTGGAAATACATTTTCTGAGGTATTTTAAAATTTAATTATTGTTTATTTGATTTAATTAATGTTAATAATGTTATATTATTTTGAATCACCATTTTTTTTATTATCATTATTTTGAACGTTTTTTTTTTAATGCCCGTTTAATCTAAGTCTAACGCCCCCGTTTTCGAGTTTATAATGAAGGTCTAAGTCGCATTTGTAAAGCAACCCTTCGGTTTGAGACGTGGGGTGGCTTTGCCTTCGATTGAAATTCCAACAGACGGATTCGGTTTTGATAAGCTGCGGTTAGTCCTATCCAATTTTTCACCTGTCGCTCGCTTGCGCCCCTTTTGCACAAAACGAAAGAAAAAAAAACATAAATCACTTAGTTAACGTGAACAGAATAGTCTTAGAAAATGTTCTCTAACTAGAAATCTAGTGATTAGATTTGTCTCAAAATTGACAATTATAAGCTACAAACTGTTACGAATATCTTTGCAAAATTTAAGAAGAATTCGCGAATGTGTTTCTGAGAAAATGGATGTGGAATTTGCTTGTTCAACAATTCATGATTGAGAAAATGAACAATTCAAGATTATAAATTTAATAAAGTCGGAACAAAGCTTGAATATATAAATATACTCAACATTCCCGGAGCTCTACAATACTAATGAGCCTCTTCAGAATTACCAAGACTCATTAGTATTATAGAGCTCCGTAAAGGTTGAGTATAATTATTACTATTACCTTTGCAAATTTTAACATTCCCGGAGCTCTATAATACTAATAAGTCCGGAAAAGTTGAGTATGATTATTACTAAAACCTTTGCAAATTTTAAGAAGAATTCGCGAATGTGTTTCTGAGAAAAATGGATGTGGAATTTGCTTGTTCAACAATTTATGATTGAGAAAATAAACAATTCAAGATTATAAACTTAATAAAGTCGGAACAAAGCTTGAATATACAAATATACTTAACCTTTCCGGAGCTCTATAATACTAATGAGTTTTTTTAGGACTACCAATCCTCATTAGTATTATAGAGCTCCGGAAAGGTTGAGTATAATTATTACGAAAACCTTTGCAAATTTTAAGAAGAATTCGCGAATGTGTTTCTGAGAAAAATGGATGTGGAATTTGGTTCAACAATTCATGATTACGTTTAATCCAACAATTCAAGATTATAAACTTAATAAAGTCGGAACAAAGCTAGAATATATAAATATACTCAACCTTACCGGAGCTCTATAATACTAATGAGTTTTTTAGGACTACCAAGACTCATTAGTATTATAGAGCTCCGGAAAGATAGAATATATTTATATATTTAAGCTTTGTTCCGCCTGTATTAAGCCTTTATATAATTATCTATAATATTGTATGGTCTTACCAATTCAGAATACAATCTTAAGTTTATTTATTTCACAAAATGTTATCTAACTAGGAATCTAGCAATTCAATTAGTCTCAAAATTGAGGCTTATAATCTACAGACTATCACTAATAATCTAGTTCTAATTGCAATTCTGGTTGAGTTTTGTTGTGAAAATTGCAACGGGGTAATTGTTGCGAGCGAAAATTCCGGATGGAGTGGACCCATTCATCATGCCGGTTCAATGATCCAGATAGTTGATCCAGATTCTCACTTGGCACATTTTACACGCGAAAAAAAATGTGCAAAAAATCAAACGAGATTTCGCCAAATTTTATTAAGCGTAACGGAATTTATCGGTTTACAATTATTGCCAAACATTGCAAAAACTAGAGATGAATCAATATCATAACAATCAATTTTGAAAATTGCAATAAATCAAGATTTAGTTTACTTTGAACATTTAATCGTTATCTAGAGAGAGAGAGAATATTTTTATTGTATACTTGATGCATTACAGAAAAGGCTATCGACCACAAGGTCTTTCTGCCCTCGTTATCTATTGATTTAGCAAGATTTAATCGTTATCTAGAGAGAGAGAATATATTTATTGTATACTTTATGCATTATACAAAGGGCTATCAACTACAAGGTCCTTCTGCCCTTGTTATCTATTAAACTAGCTAGATAGAATTGCTGAAAGCATCCTACGTTATAATCATACAAACTTAAAATAAACGGAATATAGCCTGAATATATAAATATATTCAGCCTTTCCGGAGCTCTATAACAATAACTGAGTCTTTTTAGGACTTCCAAAAACAAATCTAATGTGAAATTTGTAGACTCGGTAATTGTTATAGAGCTCCGGAAAGGCTGAACATATTTATATATTCAGGCTGTGTTCCGTTTGTTATTAAACTAGCTAGTAATTACTCTAAAAACTAACACTTAGAGACAACAAACCATCAATAATAAGTCTACAAAATTTGAAAAGAATTCACAGACTTCCAAAACAAATCACAAAAGTGATATTTGTAGTCTCGGTAATTCTTATAGAGCTCCGGAAAGGCTGAATATATTTATATGTTCAGGCTGTGTTTCGTTTTTTTATTAAACTAGCGTTTAAATTACTCTCAAAACTAGCACTTAAAGACAACAAAGCATCACTAATAAATCTATAAAATTTGAAAGGAATTCGCACAAGGTTTTTAAATGCGATTTGAAATTCGCAACTGAGTGAGATTAGACTCTTTTCACTTTCTCCCCGTTCCAAACTGGCAACTTTCAACGCGCATTTAATAAAGAAACTTGCCCACAATCAGCTTCCCACAATGAAGTTAACTAAATACTGAATTGGAACTGGCACCAACTAGCCTAATTAATCATTAAAAGTAAATCAAATCGGGTAGCTTTACCTCAACTTCGTATCCGCTCTGTAAACGGACTTGTTCGCCAACATTTACCTATTTAATCCCGTCCATATATTCTTATCTAAATCGCCATACGTGGGTTCGTTCGTATTCTTTGGCTTCAAGAATTTGATGCACCGACTATTTCACAGCCAGGGGGCCGCTGGCGGCGGTGTTTTAGTCGGGGGACCCGGATTCGCAGAAAAATGTGAATAACGTTGTCCACAAAAGTCGCGCTGCGACGCGAGTGTTGTCGCAGGACGCGTCTCGAAATTTTCTACCGTGAATTTCATTTTTCCTGGCCATCTTCGCCGTGACCTCCATAAAAGTGGTAATTTTTGTAAAGCATACTTTTGGGGTCCGTTCGGTCTGAATCGCCAGGTTACGACGGAATCGCAAATTTCGATCAATTCTGAAACGACAGACGTGTGGGGTTTCCCGAATTTCACCTTGGGGAACGCACCACGTGGGTTTTTGAAAAGGTCAAATTCGGCTTATTTATGCCGCCGGAGGCGGCAGATTTTCGGTGTTTAAACCGCGCGTCTTCAATGCTTTAACTGCGAATGTCAGTCCGAACGTTGTGCATCCCCAGCTTTCGTCCTCCGTCCTGCCGCTCCTCTTCAGAGGGTTAAAACCCCACAGAAAATCTAGGCTTTTGTGGAAACGGCCCGACGGAAGTGGTGGCAGCGGCGCAAATGGGCTTGCACATTTTTCTGTGTGTTGTCGGAGGACGCGTCTCAAACTTTTTGCCTGAATTTCATTTTTCCTGACCATCTTCGCCGTGACCTCCGTAAAAGTGGTAATTCTTGTAAGCAAACTTTTAGGTTCCGTGTGGAGAAGTGTTCGGCCTGAATCGATCACAAATTTAGATCAATTCTGAGACGACTGACATGTGACGTTTCCCGAATTTCACCTTGGGGACCGTACCACGTTGGTTTTTGAAAAGTTCAAATTCGGCTTCTTTATACGGAGGCGGCAGATCTTCTATGTTTTAACCGCGCGTCTTCAATGCTTTAACTGCGAATGTCCATCCGAACGTTGTGCATCCCCAGCTTTCGCCCTCCGTCCTGTCGCACCCCGCCAGAAAGTCGAAATCCCCCCCGCCACGAAAATCGAGGTTCTTGCGGAAACGGCCCAGCGGCGCAATTGGTACATTTTTCTGGTGTACAAGCGAGAGCCCCGTTGAGCGTGGGGTTACATATACCTCACACCCTGTTTAGCGTGATGAAAAGTGGATGCAAGTAGATAAAAAGTGGATGCAAGTAGATGAAAAGTGGATGCAAGTAGATGAAGAGTGGATGCCAATAATTGAAAAGTGTATGCAAGTAGATGAAAAGTGGATGCCAGAAAATTGAACTCTTTGGTATTTATATAAATGAATTAAATTAAACGAAAAACAAACCTAAGAAATTGATTAGACCGCGCTTCATAATTTATTATTTCTCCACTCGCGTGCCGCTGATAAGATAGCAGGAGTTGTAATCAGCGCTAGACGGCCAGCTGCGTCTAATCGCCAAGCCAGGGCGGTAGATTGATAAAAACAAATATGAAAAACAAAACTAAGAAATTGATTACATTGACATACACAAACATCCGGCTATGCTTAACCGAATACTGAAACTTTATTTAAATTAAAATCTTATTACGTTTATTAAGTTATACGTTTATTAAGTTAAATTATATACGTTAAGTTAAATTATAACGTATAAATATTACGATTGTCTCAACAGGATATAATTTTGAATTTCCCCGCCTCGCGTCTATTTTTTTAATTTTCCCGCGCAAAAAGTCGAAACCGGAAACCGGAAGTCGAAACCGGATGTCGAAACCGGAAGTCAAAACCGGAAGTTCCAAGGTCAAGGTTAGGTTAGGGGTCAAGGTCAGAGGAGGTTTGAGGTGGAGGAGGTTTTAGAACGAAGGATCTTTCCCTACTATTGCAATCTTTTGGTTAGAACACAAACGTCAAAAACGTGTTAAAGGGCAAGTTAAAAATGAAAACAGCTGTTGTAAACCATGGACTGAACTGTCAGTGGTAATTGACGTCATTAACAGACCGCGCGAAAAAGGTTGCGTTTAAACAGATTTTAAACATTTTTTTTAAACTTAATTACAGCATTTTTAAGCAGTATTTATATTTTTTACTATGTTATAACGTCGTAAACAGTGAATTGAAAATATTTAAAAAAAATAAAAAAAAAATTTAAATGGTATCATCGTGCGGCTCTCAACCAATCAACGAATCGTAAACCAAACGCTCATGTGTGTTTCCAATTATTACATAACATTAATCGCGGACTGTTACATACGTGTGTGTTATGATGTATTTACATAGTCGACGAACTGTACGATAATGAGCATTTACAATAGCGGTCGTAAAAAAAAAACACGCATATCCTCTATTACAAATTATCTATTTGTTATGAGTCTGGAACGATGAGTGCATATAGAAGGGGATAATTTGCAGTGAATCAACAAGCGAAGTGATTGAGCGGAGGGCGAGCGAAAGCTTTCATCCGAAGGAGGAAGAAGCGGAGAGAAAAAACTTATAATTCAGGATGAAAGTTGGAAGCGATTCAGAGTAAATAGATCGTGTTATTTCTGGATAATTGGA
Source organism: Phosphuga atrata (assembly GCA_944588485.1). Taxonomy (NCBI): domain Eukaryota; kingdom Metazoa; phylum Arthropoda; class Insecta; order Coleoptera; family Silphidae; genus Phosphuga; species Phosphuga atrata. The sequence goes on from CALYMW010000108.1 coordinate 17,463, forward strand.
TGCTTACATTTGGCATTAGCGTTTATACCCCCGGAATATTCGCGCTGGGAAAAAAATCGAGCTCGCCGTGTTTATCCAAACCGGATGCAATTAGCAAACTAGACCAAGGAAAAGACTTGGCTAAATCATTTTCAACGTATTAATCGAACGATTTTATCTCATTTTTTAGCAAGCTTCTAATTTTGCTTAATCAAAGAATGCTTTTTGCTGAAATAATTTAGTCTAATATTAGAATTGCGAAAAATGTGATATGCATTTTAAATTTTGCATTGCAAATTAAACCGACGAAAACCAACTTTTTTCTGCGACATTTTTATGAAACCAGGATTTTTGCGACACCGCAAACTTTAATTAAGTGCAAAAAGAAACCGACATATGATATGCAAATTTCAAGATAATTTGCGCCACCTGGACACAACACACACGTAACTGGATATTAATCAGAGCCGCATAATGTGGCAGAGAATTAGATTAATTGTGTTGGAAAATTGGAATCTGCTGCATTGTACGCCGACCTCCGCCTCTCCGACAGCTTTTCGCTGCTTGTGACAGAAATATTTATGTAGATGAACTACCGCCTGAAACTCCTTAAAATTACCAAATCCAACGATCCTCTAACAGACAATACAAACGCTTTATTTCCAAATAATTAAATCGATCCTAATCTACTGCTTACATTCCAGATAGATTAACTTAAATTAAACGGGTCTCGCATACTATTGTACGGGTCTATAAGACTCGTATATAGTAAATAAACGGGTCTATAATTAAACGGGTCTATAAGACTCACATACTATTCTACGGGTCTATAAGACTCGCATATATTAAATAAACGGATCTATAATTATACGGGTCTATAAGACTCGCATATTATTGTACGAATCTATAAGACTTACATATAGTAAATATACGGAATCTATAATTAAGCGGGTCTATAAACGGGTCTATAATTAAACGGGTCTATAAGACTCACATACTATTCTACGGGTCTATAAGACTCGCAAATAGTAAATAAACGGGTCTATAAGACTCGCATACTAAAAATCTCACATTAAAATTGGAAATATTGGATAAGTTATAAAGCGATAAGAAATGTGAATGACGAGCCCAGAGACAGAGCTTATCGTGAAACCTCTTCCTACTCTTGTGTGAAATTGAAGAGGGTTGAGAGACGGCATGATGAGGATTGATGGTCTCTAAAAGCAACGAAAAAACTCGGATTTATTCCGAACCGGAATTAAGCAAACGGCAATTTGTTGATAAAGACGTAACAAAACTGTGCCTGTAATTAAACGACGAGTTTTGATTTCATTATCGGGCTAATTGTATGCACTCAGCACTCGCACATGTGCATTTACGCTCTATAATTGCCATCACTGAATGCGCCAGACGCCCGCAAGAAAAAACAAATTCATCTCTAATATCCATCTACATAACAATTTGGTTTCAAACATTTCCTGCACCAGCATTATATTCTGGAACAGAAGTTATATGCATTTTGGAATTTAATTTGTTTAACGGATGCGACTAGACAGACAAGACGGGAGAAAACAGACTAAACAGAAACGTTTGTCTGTCTAGTCTTGTCTGTCTAGTCTTGTCTGTCTAGTCTTGTCTGTCTAGTCTTGTCTGTCTAGTCTTGTCTGTCTAGTCTTGTCTGTCTAGTCTTGTCTGTCTAGTCTTGTCTGTCTAGTCTTGTCTGTCTAGTCTTGTCTGTCTAGTCTTGTCTGTCTAGTCTTGTCTGTCTAGTCTTGTCTGTCTAGTCTTGTCTGTCTAGTCTTGTCTGTCTAGTCTTGTCTGTTAGTCTTGTCTGTCTAGTCTTGTCTGTCAGTCTTGTCTGTCTAGTCTTGTCTGTCTAGTCTTGTTGTCTAGTCTTGTCTCTCTAGTCTTGTCTGTCTAGTCTTGTCTGTCTAGTCTTGTCTGTCTAGTCTTGTCTGTCTAGTCTTGTCAGTCTAGTCTTGTCTGGTCTAGTCTTGTCTGATCTAGTCTTGTCTGTCTAGTCTTGTCTGTCTAGTCTTGTCTGTCTAGTCTTGTCTGTCTAGTCTTATCTGTCTAGCCTTGTCTGTCTAGTCTTGTCTGTCTAGTCTGTCTGTCTAGTCTTGTCTGTCTAGTCTTGTCTGTCTAGTCTTGTCTGTCTAGTCTTGTCTGTCTAGTCTTGTCTGTCTAGTCTTGTCTGTCTAGTCTTGTTTGTCTAGTCTTGTCTGTCTAGTCTTGTCTGTGTAGTCTTGTCTGTCTAGTCTTGTCTGTCTAGACTTGTCTGTCTAGTCTTGTCTGTCTAGTCTTGTCTGTCTAGTCTTGTCTGTCTAGTCTGTCTGTCTAGTCTTGTCTGTCTAGTCTTGTCTGTCTAGTCTTGTCTGTCTAGTCTTGTCTGTCTAGTCTTGTCTGTCTAGTCTTGTCTGTCTAGTCTTGTCTGTCTAGTCTGGTCTGTCTAGTCTTGTCCGTCTAGTCTTGTCTGTCTAGTCTTGTCTGTCTAGTTTTGTCTCTGTCTAGTCTTGTCTGTCTAGTCTTGTCTGTCTAGTCTTGTCTGTCTAGTCTTGTCTGTCTAGTCTTGTCTGTCTAGTCTTGTCTGTCTAGTCTTGTCTGTCTAGTCTTGTCTGTCTAGTCTTGTCTGTCTAGTCTTGTCTGTCTAGTCTTGTCTGTCTAGTCTTGTCTGTCTAGTCTTGTCTGTCTAGTCTTGTCTGTCTAGTCTTGTCTGTCTAGTCTTGTCTGTCTAGTCTTGTCTGTCTAGTCTTGTCTGTCTAGTCTTGTCTGTCTAGTCTTGTCTGTCTAGTCTTGTCTGTTCTAGTCTTGTCTGTCTAGTCTTGTCTGTCTGGTCTTGTCTGGTCTTGTCTAGTCTTGTCTGTCTGGTCTTGTCTGTACTTGTCTAGTCTTGTCTGTCTAGTCTTGTCTGTCTAGTCTTGTCTGTCTAGTCTTGTCTGTCTAGTCTTGTCTGTCTAGTCTTGTCTGTCTAGTCTTGTCTGTCTAGTCTTGTCTGTCTAGTCTTGTCTGTCTAGTCTTGTCTGTCTAGTCTTGTCTAGTCTTGTCTGTCTAGTCTTGTCTGTCTAGTCTTGTCTGTCTAGTCTTGTCTGTCTAGTCTTGTCTGTCTAGTCTTGTCTGTCTAGTCTTGTCTGTCTAGTCTTGTCTGTCTAGTCTTGTCTGTCTAGTCTTGTCTGTCTAGTCTTGTCTGTCTAGTCTTGTCTGTCTAGTCTTGTCTGTCTAGTCTTGTCTGTCTAGTCTTGTCTGTCTAGTCTTGTCTGTCTAGTCTTGTCTGTCTAGTCTTGTCTGTCTAGTCTTGTCTGTCTAGTCTTGTCTGTCTATGTCTTGTCTGTCTAGTCTTGTCTGTCTAGTCTTGTCTGTCTAGTCTTGTCTGTCTAGTCTTGTCTGTCTAGTCTTGTCTGTCTAGTCTTGTCTGTCTAGTCTTGTCTGTCTAGTCTTGTCTGTCTAGTCTTGTCTGTCTAGTCTTGTCTGTCTAGTCTTGTCTGTCTAGTCTTGTCTGTCTAGTCTTGTCTGTCTAGTCTTGTCTGTCTAGTCTTGTCTGTCTAGTCTTGTCTGTCTAGTCTTGTCTGTCTAGTCTTGTCTGTCTAGTCTTGGTCTGTTAGTCTTGTCTGTCTAGTCTTGTCTGTCTAGTCTTGTCTGTCTAGTCTTGTCTGTCTTGTCTGTAAGTCTTGTCTGTCTAGTCTTGTCTGTCTAGTCTTGTCTGTGTCTTGTCTGTCTATGTCTTGTCTGTCTAGTCTTGTCTGTCTAGTCTTGTCTGTCTAGTCTTGTCTGTCTAGTCTTGTCTGTCTAGTCTTGTCTGTCTAGTCTTGTCTGTCTAGTCTTGTCTGTCTAGTCTTGTCTGTCTAGTCTTGTTGTTAGTCTTGTCTGTCTAGTCTTGTCTGTCTAGTCTTGTCTGTCTAGTCTTGTCTGTCTAGTCTTGTCTGTCTAGTCTGTCTTGTCTGTCTAGTCTTGTCTGTCTAGTCTTGTCTGTCTAGTCTTGTCTGTCTAGTCTTGTCTGTCTAGTCTTGTCTGTCTAGTCTTGTCTGTCTAGTCTTGTCTGTCTAGTCTTGTCTGTCTAGTCTTGTCTGTCTAGTCTTGTCTGTCTAGTCTTGTCTGTCTAGTCTTTGTCTGTCTAGTCTTGTCTGTCTAGTCTTGTCTGTCTAGTCTTGTCTCTGTCTAGTCTTGTCTGTCTAGTCTTGTCTGTCTAGTCTTGTCTGTCTAGTCTTGTCTGTCTAGTCTTGTCTGTCTAGTCTTGTCTGTCTAGTCTTGTCTGTCTAGTCTTGTCTGTCTAGTCTTGTCTGTCTAGTCTTGTCTGTCTAGTCTTGTCTGTCTAGTCTTGTCTGTCTAGTCTTGTCTGTCTAGTCTTGTCTGTCTAGTCTTGTGTCTGTTGTCTGTCTAGTCTTGTCTGTCTAGTCTTGTCTGTCTAGTCTTGTCTGTCTAGTCTTGTCTGTCTAGTCTTGGTCTGTCTAGTCTTGTCTGTCTAGTCTTGTCTGTCTAGTCTTGTCTGTCTAGTCTTGTCTGTCTAGTCTTGTCTGTCTAGTCTTGTCTGTCTAGTCTTGTCTGTCTAGTCTTGTCTGTCTAGTCTTGTCTGTCTAGTCTTGTCTGTCTAGTCTTGTCTGTCTAGTCTTGTCTGTCTAGTCTTGTCTGTCTAGTCTTGTCTGTCTAGTCTTGTCTGTCTAGTCTTGTCTGTCTAGTCTTGTCTGTCTAGTCTTGTCTGTCTAGTCTTGTCTGTCTAGTCTTGTCTGTCTAGTCTTGTCTGTCTAGTCTTGTCTGTCTAGTCTTGTCTGTCTAGTCTTGTCTGTTCTAGTCTTGTCTGTCTAGTCTTGTCTGTCTAGTCTTGTCTGTCTAGTCTTGTCTGTCTAGTCTTGTCTGTCTAGTCTTGTCTGTCTAGTCTTGTCTGTCTAGTCTTGTCTGTCTAGTCTTGTCTGTCTAGTCTTGTCTGTCTAGTCTTGTCTGTCTAGTCTTGTTGTCTGTCTAGTCTTGTCTGTCTAGTCTTGTCTGTCTAGTCTTGTCTGTCTAGTCTTGTCTGTCTAGTCTTGTCTGTCTAGTCTTGTCTGTCTAGTCTTGTCTGTCTAGTCTTGTCTGTCTAGTCTTGTCTGTCTAGTCTTGTCTGTCTAGTCTTGTCTGTCTAGTCGTGTCTGTCTAGTCTTGTCTGTCTAGTCTTGTCTGTCTAGTCTTGTCTGTCTAGTCTTGTCTGTCTAGTCTTGTCTGTCTAGTCTTGTCTGTCTAGTCTTGTCTGTCTAGTCTTGTCTGTCTAGTCTTGTCTGTCTAGTCTTGTCTGTCTAGTCTTGTCTGTCTAGTCTTGTCTGTCTAGTCTTGTCTTGTCTCTAGTCTTGTCTGTCTAGTCTTGTCTGTCTAGTCTTGTGTCTGTCTAGTCTTGTCTGTCTAGTCTTGTCTGTCTAGTCTTGTCTGTCTAGTCTTGTTGTTAGTCTTGTCTGTCTAGTCTTGTCTGTCTAGTCTTGTCTGTCTAGTCTTGTCTGTCTAGTCTTGTCTGTCTAGTCTTGTCTGTCTAGTCTTGTCTGTCTAGTCTTGTCTGTCTAGTCTTGTCTGTCTAGTCTTGTCTGTCTAGTCTTGTCTGTCTAGTCTTGTCTGTCTAGTCTTGTCTGTCTAGTCTTGTCTGTCTAGTCTTGTCTGTCTAGTCTTGTCTGTCTAGTCTTGTCTGTCTAGTCTTGTCTGTCTAGTCTTGTCTGTCTAGTCTTGTCTGTCTAGTCTTGTCTGTCTAGTCTTGTCTGTCTAGTCTTGTCTGTCTAGTCTTGTCTGTCTAGTCTTGTCTGTCTAGTCTTGGTCAGTCTAGTCTTGTCTGTCTAGTCTTGTCTGTCTAGTCTTGTCTGTCTAGTCTTGTCTGTCTAGTCTTGTCTGTCTAGTCTTGTCTGTCTAGTCTTGTCCTCTCTAGTCATGTCTGTCTAGTCTTGTCTGTCTAGTCTTGTCTGTCTAGTCTTGTCTATCTAGTCTTGTCTGTCTAGTCTTGTCAGTCTAGTCTTGTCTGTCTAGTCTTGTCTGTCTAGTCTTGTCTGTCTAGTCTTGTCTGTCTGTAGTCTTGTCCTGTCTAGTCTTGTCTGTCTAGTCTTGTCTGTCTAGTCTTGTCTGTCTAGTCTTGTCTGTCTAGTCTTGTCTGTCTAGTCTTGTCTGTCTAGTCTTGTCTGTCTAGTCTTGTCTGTCTAGTCCTTGTCTGTCTAGTCTTGTCTGTCTAGTCTTGTCTGTCTAGTCTTGTCTGTCTAGTCTTGTCTGTCTAGTCTTGTCTGTCTAGTCTGTCTTGTCTGTCTAGTCTTGTCTGTCTAGTCCTGTCTGTCTAGTCTTGTCTGTCTAGTCCTGTCTGTCTAGTCTTGTCTGTCTAGTCTTGTCTGTCTAGTCTTGTCTGTCTAGTCTTGTCTGTCTAGTCTTGTCTGTCTAGTCTTGTCTGTCTAGTGTTGGCTGTCTAGTCTTGTCTGTCTAGTCTTGTCTGTCTAGTCTTGTCTGTCTAGTCTTGTCTGTCTAGTTTTGTCTGTCTAGTCCTGCCTGCCTAGTCTTGTCCGTTCAGTCTTGCCGGTCTAGTCTTATCTGTCTGTCTATGTCTAATCCTATTGTTAGGACACTCTACTGAATCCCTAGACTTAGACTGAAACTAGCAATTCTAAAGTATCTAGTTTAGAAATGAACTTCTTAATTAATTTCTGGAATGTCTTTACTAATTCTCAGGAGATAGACGGAACCTTAAATCTCTTCTAATTTGCAGTAATAGCCAGAGAAATTAAAAGAAATTATATCAAAGTTAAAGCGAAACAAGTCTAAATCTCTCCCCTTTCCGAGCTTTCCCTTAATGAATTGCGATTTTATGCTCGGAAACCGGTCGAAGAAGCAAAAAAAAAAATAATAAACCCGAGCCAAGGAGACCGGCAGGTGTCCGTCCAAACTCGCCCTTAAGAGCATCCGACGGGCAACCAGCGCCGACCGCATGGCAGAAACCGTTAATTATTCTCCACTCTCTGCAAAAAAAAAGAAACAGCAACACAACCGACCGAAACTTGTTCAGCACGTGCTCAATAGTTTTGAAGAATTTTATTTTCTTGAGGAGATTAGAATCGATAAACGGAGAGAGTCTGGGGGCTCGAGACAGACGTTATCGCCCCTTACCTACCCCATAATAACGATGACATTTGGCCTGCGCGTGCTTCACCCTGATGAATATTTCTTGTATGGAGCAGCTGAGTTTTTGCATTCCCCACAAAAAAAGCATAAAAGCTCGTGAAGGGTGGTTTCAGCGGAGGGGCATTTTGTTCGGTATTAATAATGCTATCTTCATACCGCACGTGATTCCAATCCAAATATTATCACAGTATATCAAATATATGATTATTTCGGGCTTTGGAGCGGTTTTTGCGAGCGAGGGAAGACGGACACAATGGGGAGGATGTGTTTGATTAAATTCCGGGTTATTTTTAATTTGTATTAATGTCGGATGGAATCGCGTTAGGGTGGGAGATTGCGATCGACGCAAATTAAGTTTCAAGGAAATCGTAAAAATTTTAAAACGTTTTTTTATTTCCGCAAGAAAATCGGTTGGAATTAACCAAACGGTAACAACAAAAAAATACATCCTAAACGGCTTGAAGTATATTTTTCGTGTTTAATAAAAGATTCAATACACAGACGTTGGCTGGACAGAGGAGGAAGAGGTGGAGGAAAGGTATCAGCGCTCGTGCCTTCATATTTAATCAACGGAAATCATCAGAAAATTCCATTTTTAATCTCTCTCGTTTTGTTCGACAGGAAGTTATTTAATATAAAGAGACAAAATCTCTTCCTCATCGATTTCCCCTTTGTCACTACTTATTTAAAATTATATCTATCAGATAGACAAGAAAGTTTAGATAAACAAGATTACACACCCAAGAGTCTAGACAATCTATTTAATAGAGTAGTCTATATATTAAGCTTATAAGTTTAGAAAGATAAAACTGCCAGCAATATACACTATATATTTGATGTAATGGAATTGAAATGAATATTTCATTTAAAGTAGTAAATGTATAAAAGTAGTGGAAACTTTGCAGTGAACTCATTTCATACAAGGCGACGTCTTATTTGCCAGTATTAGTTTAAATGATGAGAGTATTTTGCTCTAATGCGTTTTGGTCGGACAGCAGTTCGCATGAAACTGATGTTGGTAGAAGCGAAATGAAGGAAACTAACGACGGTCATATTAAAAGGCGGAGATTTTTTGGAGGTGAAAAACTGCGATTCATATGGATTTCGCGAAGAAACGTTAGTTTTCCTCCGTTTAAAATTTAGTGTTCGTTTTTTTTTGTCCGCAGATTACGAGATTTATGAGAGGTTTTTGCGTAACTCTAATAGCGTTCGGTGTAATCACCGTTCTCTGAAGTATGGCTTTATGTTTGTGCTTTAAGGTTTTTTTCTGCACGCGCTTTATGATAAATCGCAAAACATTACAGTTCCGCGGCGGCGAAAAAAACACGTGAAAAATCTCGTTGTTTCGTGCGGGTTCGTGCGCAATAAATTTTTGCAAAACGAAAATAATTTCTGCGAGTTAATATTAATTC
>CALYMW010000108.1:26154-46669 GCA_944588485.1 Phosphuga atrata
CTAGTCTTGTCTATCTAGTCTTGTCTTTCTAGTCTTGTCTGTCTAGTCTTGTCTGTCTAGTCTTGTCTGTCTAGTCTTGTCTGTCTAGTCTTGTCTGTCCAGTCTTGTCTGTCTAGTCTTGTCTGTCTAGTCTTGTCTGTCTAGTCTTGTCTGTCTAGTCTTGTCTGTCTAGTCTTGTCTGTCTAGTCTTGTCTGTCTAGTCTTGTCTGTCTAGTCTTGTCTGTCTAGTCTTGTCTGTCTAGTCTTGTCTGTCTAGTCTTGTCTGTCTAGTCTTGTCTGTCTAGTCTTGTCTGTCTAGTCTTGTCTGTCTAGTCTTGTCTGTCTAGTCTTGTCTGTCTAGTCTTGTCTGTCTCGTCTTGTCTGTCTAGTCTTGTCTGTCTAGTCTTGTCTGTCTAGTCTTGTCTGTCTAGTCTTGTCTGTCTAGTCTTGTCTGTCTAGTCTTGTCTGTCTAGTCTTGTCTGTCTAGTCTTGTCTGTCTAGTCTTGTCTGTCCAGTCTTGTCTGTCTAGTCTTGTCTGTCTAGTCTTGTCTGTCTAGTCTTGTCTGTCTAGTCTTGTCTGTCTAGTCTTGTCTGTCTAGTCTTGTCTGTCTCGTCTTGTCTGTCTAGTCTTGTCTGTCTAGTCTTGTCTGTCTAGTCTTGTCTGTCTAGTCTTGTCTGTCTAGTCTTGTCTGTCTAGTCTTGTCTGTCTAGTCTTGTCTGTCTAGTCTTGTCTGTCTAGTCTTGTCTGCCTAGTCTTGTCTAGTCTTGTCTGTCTAGTCTTGTCTGTCTAGTCTTGTCTATCTAGTCTTGTCTGTCTAGTCTTGTCTGTCTAGTCTTGTCTGTCTAGTCTTGTCTGTCTAGTCTTGTCTATCTAGTCTTGTCTTTCTAGTCTTGTCTGTCTAGTCTTGTCTGTCTAGTCTTGTCTGTCTAGTCTTGTCCGTCTAGTCTTGTCTGTCTAGTCTTGTCTGTCTAGTCTTGTCTGTCTAGTCTTGTCTATCTAGTCTTGTCTGTCTAGTCTTGTCTGTCTAGTCTTGTCTGTCTAGTCTTGTCTGTCTAGTCTTGTCTATCTAGTCTTGTCTTTCTAGTCTTGTCTGTCTAGTCTTGTCTGTCTAGTCTTGTCTGTCTAGTCTTGTCCGTCTAGTCTTGTCTGTCTAGTCTTGTCTGTCTAGTCTTGTCTATCTAGTCTTGTCTATCTAGTCTTGTCTGTCTAGTCTTGTCTGTCTAGTCTTGTCTGTCTAGTCTTGTCTATCTAGTCTTGTCTTTCTAGTCTTGTCTGTCTAGTCTTGTCTGTCTAGTCTTGTCTGTCTAGTCTTGTCTGTCTAGTCTTGTCTGTCTAGTCTTGTCTGTCTAGTCTTGTCTGTCTAGTCTTGTCTGTCTAGTCTTGTCTGTCTATTCTTGTCTGTCTATTCTTGTCTGTCTAGTCTTGTCTGTCTAGTCTTGTCTATCTAGTCTTGTCTTTCTAGTCTTGTCTGTCTAGTCTTGTCTGTCTAGTCTTGTCTGTCTAGTCTTGTCCGTCTAGTCTTGTCTGTCTAGTCTTGTCTGTCTAGTCTTGTCTATCTAGTCTTGTCTATCTAGTCTTGTCTGTCTAGTCTTGTCTGTCTAGTCTTGTCTTTCTAGTCTTGTCTGTCTAGTCTTGTCTGTCTAGTCTTGTCTGTCTAGTCTTGTCTGTCTAGTCTTGTCTGTCTAGTCTTATCTTTCTAGTCTTGTCTGTCTAGTCTTGTCTGTCTAGTCTTGTCTGTCTAGTCTTGTCTGTCTATTCTTGTCTGTCTAGTCTTGTCTGTCTAGTCTTGTCTGTCTAGTCTTGTCTGTCTAGTCTTGTCTGTCTAGTCTTGTCTGTCTAGTCTTGTCTATCTAGTCTTGTCTGTCTAGTCTTGTCTGTCTAGTCTTGTCTGTCTAGTCTTGTCTGTCTAGTCTTGTCTATCTAGTCTTGTCTGTCTAGTCTTGTCTATCTAGTCTTGTCTATCTAGTCTTGTCTGTCTAGTCTTGTCTGTCTAGTCTTGTCTGTCTAGTCTTGTCTGTCTAGTCTTGTCTGTCTAGTCTTGTCTTTCTAGTCTTGTCTGTCTAGTCTTGTCTGTCTAGTCTTGTCTGTCTAGTCTTGTCTATCTAGTCTTGTCTTTCTAGTCTTGTCTGTCTAGTCTTGTCTGTCTAGTCTTGTCTGTCTAGTCTTGTCTGTCTAGTCTTGTCTGTCTAGTCTTGTCTGTCTAGTCTTGTCTGTCTAGTCTTGTCTGTCTAGTCTTGTCTGTCTAGTCTTGTCTGTCTAGTCTTGTCTGTCTAGTCTTGTCTGTCTAGTCTTGTCTGTCTAGTCTTGTCTGTCTAGTCTTGTCTGTCTAGTCTTGTCTGTCTAGTCTTGTCTATCTAGTCTTGTCTGTCTAGTCTTGTCTGTCTAGTCTTGTCTGTCTAGTCTGTCTAGTCTTGTCTGTCTAGTCTTGTCTATCTAGTCTTGTCTGTCTAGTCTTGTCTGTTTAGTATTGTCTGTGTCTGCGTTCTCTCCTCTAGCAATCTTTGTAATGTTATTTATATTTAATGGGATTTTGTTGCAAATAAAATGTTGAATGTTTTTGCGTTATCGCGTGCCGTAATGTGTTCGAGCCCCTCCCGTTGTAGGTTCGGTTGTTTATTTTATTTTTATAGAAAACTTTAGATTAAATTTATGGCGGGCAACATATAAAGTCGGGGTTTATCAGAGCCGGTCGTTTTCCGCTTTATTATAAAAACATAATGAAAACTTTAGTGTACGCGCGCGAAATGCGAAAAAAAAACGAATAAATTTACACGGAGATAATTCGCGATGACAGAGTTAACTTGTAACTTTCAGGATCAAACTTTTTTGGAAGAAATTGTTGCAAAAAAAGTTTGATCCTGAAAGTTTTGCAAGTTCAAATTTTTGCAATAAAAAATCGTAGTGCACGTAGACGAAATTAATATTAACTCGCAGAAATTATTTTCGTTTTGCAAAAATTTATTGCGCACGAACCCGCACGAAACAACGAGATTTTTCACGTGTTTTTTTCGCCGCCGCGGAACTGTAATGTTTTGCGATTTATCATAAAGCGCGTGCAGAAAAAACCTTAAAGCACAAACATAAAGCCATACTTCAGAGAACGGTGATTACACCGAACGCTATTAGAGTTACGCAAAAACCTCTCATAAATCTCGTAATCTGCGGACAAAAAAAAACGAACACTAAATTTTAAACGGAGGAAAACTAACGTTTCTTCGCGAAATCCATATGAATCGCAGTTTTTCACCTCCAAAAAATCTCCGCCTTTTAATATGACCGTCGTTAGTTTCCTTCATTTCGCTTCTACCAACATCAGTTTCATGCGAATTGCTGTCCGACCTAAACGCATTAGAGCAAAATACTCTCATCATTTAAACTAATACTGGCAAATAAGACGTCGTCTTGTATGAAATGAGTTCACTGCAAAGTTTCCACTACTTTTATACATTTACTACTTTAAATGAAATATTCATTTCAATTCCATTACATCAAATATATAGTGTATATTGCTGGCAGTTTTACCTTTCTAAACTTATAAGCTTAATATATAGACTACTCTATTAAATAGATTGTCTAGACTTGGGTGTAATCTTGTTTACCTAAACTTTCTTGTCTATCTGATAGATATAATTTTAAATAAGTAGTGACAAAGGGGAAATCGATGAGGAAGAGATTTTGTCTCTTTATATTAAATAACTTCCTGTCGAACAAAACGAGAGAGAGATAAAAATGGAATTTCTGATGATTTCCGTTGATTAATTATGAAGGCACGAGCGCTGATACCTTTCCTCCACCTCTTCCTCCTCTGTCCAGCCAACGTTTGTGTATTGAATTTTTTATTAAACACGAAAAATATACTTCAAGCCGTTTAGGATGTATTTTGTTGTTACCGTTTGGTTAATTCCAACCGATTTTCTTGCGGAAATAAAAAAAAAACGTTTGAATTTTTTTTACGATTTCCTTAAAACTTAATTTGCGTCGATCGCAATCTCCCACCCTAACGCGATTCCATCCGACATTAATACAAATTAAAAATAACCCGGAATTTAATCAAACACATCCTCCCCATTGTGTCCGTCTTTCGCTCGCTCCCTCGCTCGCAAAAACCGCTCCAAAGCCCGAAATAATCATATATTTGATATACTGTGATAATATTTGGATTGGAATCACGTGCGGTATGAAGATAGCATTATTAATACCGAACAAAATGCCCCTCCGCTGAAACCACCCTTCACGAGCTTTTCTGCTTTTTTTGTGGGGAATGCAAAAACTCAGCTGCTCCATACAAGAAATATTCATCAGGGTGAAGCACGCGCAGGCCAAATGTCATCGTTATTATGGGGTAGGTAAGGGGCGATAACGTCTGTCTCGAGCCCCCAGACTCGCTCCGTTTATCGTTTCTAATCTCCACAAGAAAATAAAATTCTTGAAAACTATTGAGCACGTGCTGAACAAGTTTCGGTCGGTTGTTGCTGTTTCGTTTTTTTTGCAGAGAGTGGAGAATAATTAACGGTTTCTGCCATGCGGTCGGCGCTGGTTGCACGTCGGATGCTCTTAAGGGCGAGTTTGGACGGACACCTGCCGGTCTTCTTGGCTCGGGTTTATTTTTTTTTCTTTGCTTCTTCGACCGGTTTCCGAGCATAAAATCGCAATTCATTAAGGGATAGCTCGGAAAGGGGAGAGATTTAGACTTGTTTCGCTTTAACTTTGATATAATTTCTTTTAATTTCTCTGGCTATTACTGCAAATTAGAAGAGATTTAAGGTTCCGTCTGTCTCCTGAGAATTAGTAAAGACATTCCAGAAATTAATTAGGAAGTTCATTTCTAAACTAGATACTTTAGAATTGCTAGTTTCAGTCTAAGTCTAGGGATTCAGTAGAGTGTCCTAACAATAGGATTAGACATAGACAGACAGATAAGACTAGACCGGCAAGACTGAACAGACAAGACTAGGCAGGCAGGACTAGAGAGACAAAACTAGACAGACAAGACTAGACAGACAAGACTAGACAGACAAGACTAGACAGACAAGACTAGACAGATAAGACTAGACAGACAAGACTAGACAGACAAGACTAGACAGACAAGACTAGACAGACAAGACTAGACAGACAAGACTAGACAGACAAGACTAAACAGACAAGACTAGACAGACAAGACTAGACAGACAAGACTAGACAGACAAGACTAGACAGACAAGACTAGACAGACAAGACTAGACAGACAAGACTAGACAGACAAGACTAGACAGACAAGACTAGACAGACAAGACTAGACAGACAAGACTAGACAGACAAGACTAGACAGACAAGACTAGACAGACAAGACTAGACAGACAAGACTAGACAGACAAGACTAGACAGACAAGACTAGACAGACAAGACTAGACAGACAAGACTAGACAGACAAGACTAGACAGACAAGACTAGACAGACAAGACTAGACAGACAAGACTAGACAGATAAGACTAGACCGACAGGACTAGACAGGCAAGACTAGACAGACAAGACTAGACAGACAAGACTAGACAGACAAGACTAGACAGACAAGACTAGACAGACAAGACTAGACAGACAAGACTAGACAGACAAGACTAGACAGACAAGACTAGACAGACAATACTAGACAGACAAGACTAGACTGACAAAACTAGACAGACAAGACTAGACAGACAAGACTAGACAGACAAGACTAGACAGACAAGACTAGACAGACAAGTCTAGACAGACAAGACTAGACAGACAAGACTAGACAGACAAGACTAGACAGACAAGACTAGACAGACAAGACTAGACAGACAAGACTAGACAGACAAGACTAGACAGACAAGACTAGACAGACAAGACTAGACAGACAAGACTAGACAGACAAGACTAGACAGACAAGACTAGACAGACAAGACTAGACAGACAAGACTAGACAGACAAGACTAGACAGACAAGACTAGACAGACAAGACTAGACAGACAAGACTAGACAGACAAGACTAGACAGACAAGACTAGACAGACAAGACTAGACAGACAAGACTAGACAGACAAGACTAGACAGACAAGACTAGACAGACAAGACTAGACAGACAAGACTAGACAGACAAGACTAGACAGACAAGACTAGACAGACAAGACTAGACAGACAAGACTAGACAGACAAGACTAGACAGACAAGACTAGACAGACAAGACTAGACAGACAAGACTAGACAGACAAGACTAGACAGACAAGACTAGACAGACAAGACTAGACAGACAAGACTAGACAGACAAGACTAGACAGACAAGACTAGACAGACAAGACTAGACAGACAAGACTAGACAGACAAGACTAGACAGACAAGACTAGACAGACAAGACTAGACAGACAAGACTAGACAGACAAGACTAGACAGACAAGACTAGACAGACAAGACTAGACAGACAAGACTAGACAGACAAGACTAGACAGACAAGACTAGACAGACAAGACTAGACAGACAAGACTAGACAGACAAGACTAGACAGACAAGACTAGACAGACAAGACTAGACAGACAAGACTAGACAGACAAGACTAGACAGACAAGACTAGACAGACAAGACTAGACAGACAAGACTAGACAGACAAGACTAGACAGACAAGACTAGACAGACAAGACTAGACAGACAAGACTAGACAGACAAGACTAGACAGACAAGACTAGACAGACAAGACTAGACAGACAAGACTAGACAGACAAGACTAGACAGACAAGACTAGACAGACAAGACTAGACAGACAAGACTAGACAGACAAGACTAGACAGACAAGACTAGACAGACAAGACTAGACAGACAAGACTAGACAGACAAGACTAGACAGACAAGACTAGACAGACAAGACTAGACAGACAAGACTAGACAGACAAGACTAGACAGACAAGACTAAACAGACAAGACTAGACAGACAAGACTAGACAGACAAGACTAGACAGACAAGACTAGACAGACAAGACTAGACAGACAAGACTAGACAGACAAGACTAGACAGACAAGACTAGACAGACAAGACTAGACAGACAAGACTAGACAGACAAGACTAGACAGACAAGACTAGACAGACAAGACTACACAGACAAGACTAGACAGACAAGACTAGACAGACAAGACTCGACAGACAAGACTAGACAGACAAGACTAGACAGACAAGACTAGACAGACAAGACTGGACAGACAAGACTGGACAGACAAGACTAGACAGACAAGACTAGACAGACAAGACTAGACAGACAAGACTAGACAGACAAGACCAGACAGACAAGTCTAGACAGACAAGACTAGACAGACAAGACTAGACAGACAAGACTATACAGACAAGACTAGACAGACAAGACTAGACAGACAAGACTAGACAGACAAGACTAGACAGACAAGACTAGACTGACAAGACTAGATAGACAAGACTAGTCAGACAAGTCTAGACAGACAAGACTAGACAGACAAGACTAGACAGACAAGACTAGACAGACAAGACTAAACAGACAAGACTAGACAGACAAACGTTTCTGTTTAGTCTGTTTTCTCCCGTCTTGTCTGTCTAGTCGCATCCGTTAAACAAATTAAATTCCAAAATGCATATAACTTCTGTTCCAGAATATAATGCTGGTGCAGGAAATGTTTGAAACCAAATTGTTATGTAGATGGATATTAGAGATGAATTTGTTTTTTCTTGCGGGCGTCTGGCGCATTCAGTGATGGCAATTATAGAGCGTAAATGCACATGTGCGAGTGCTGAGTGCATACAATTAGCCCGATAATGAAATCAAAACTCGTCGTTTAATTACAGGCACAGTTTTGTTACGTCTTTATCAACAAATTGCTGTTTGCTTAATTCCGGTTCGGAATAAATCCAAGTTTTTTCGTTGCTTTTAGAGACCATCAATCCTCATCATGCCGTCTCTCAACCCTCTTCAATTTCACACAAGAGTAGGAAGAGGTTTCACGATAAGCTCTGTCTCTGGGCTCGTCATTCACATTTCTTATCGCTTTATAACTTATCCAATATTTCCAATTTTAATGTGAGATTTTTAGTATGCGAGTCTTATAGACCCGTTTATTTACTATTTGCGAGTCTTATAGATCCGTAGAATAGTATGTGAGTCTTATAGACCCGTTTAATTATAGACCCGTTTATAGACCCGCTTAATTATAGATTCCGTATATTTACTATATGTAAGTCTTATAGATTCGTACAATAGTATGCGAGTCTTATAGACCCGTATAATTATAGATCCGTTTATTTAATATATGCGAGTCTTATAGACCCGTAGAATAGTATGTGAGTCTTATAGACCCGTTTAATTATAGACCCGTTTATTTACTATATACGAGTCTTATAGACCCGTACAATAGTATGCGAGACCCGTTTAATTTAAGTAAATCTATCTGGAATGTAAGCTGTAGATTAGGATCGATTTAATTATTTGGAAATAAAGCGTTTGTATTGTCTGTTAGAGGATCGCTGGATTTGGTAATTTTAAGGAGTTTCTGGCGGTAGTTCATCTACATAAATATTTCTGTCACAAGCAGCGAAAAGCTGTCGGAGAGGCGGAGGTCGGCGTACAATGCAGCAGATTCCAATTTTCCAACACAATTAATCTAATTCTCTGCCACATTATGCGGCTCTGATTAATATCCAGTTACGTGTGTGTTGTGTCCAGGTGGCGCAAATTATCTTGAAATTTGCATATCATATGTCGGTTTCTTTTTGCACTTAATTAAAGTTTGCGGTGTCGCAAAAATCCTGGTTTCATAAAATGTCGCAGAAAAAAGTTGGTTTTCGTCGGTTTAATTTGCAATGCAAAATTTAAAATGCATATCACATTTTTCGCAATTCTAATATTAGACTAAATTATTTCAGCAAAAAGCATTCTTTGATTAAGCAAAATTAGAAGCTTGCTAAAAAATGAGATAAAATCATTCGATTAATACGCAGAAAATGATTTAGCCAAGTCTTTTCCTTGGTCTAGTTTGCTAATTGCATCCGGTTGGATAAACACGGCGAGCTCGATTTTTTTCCCAGCGCGAATATTCCAGGGGTATAAACGCTAATGCCAAATGTAAGCATCCAATTATCCAGAAATAACACGATCTATTTACTCTGAATCGCTTCCAACTTTCATCCTGAATTATAAGTTTTTTCTCTCTGCTTCTTCCTCCTTCGGATGAAAGCTTTCGCTCGCCCTCCGCTCAATCACTTCGCTTGTTGATTCACTGCAAATTATCCCCTTCTATATGCACTCATCGTTCCAGACTCATAACAAATAGATAATTTGTAATAGAGAATATGCGTGGTTTTTTTTTACGACCGCTATTGTAAATGCTCATTATCGTACAGTTCGTCGACTATGTAAATACATCATAACACACACGTATGTAACAGTCCGCGATTAATGTTATGTAATAATTGGAAACACACATGAGCGTTTGGTTTACGATTCGTTGATTGGTTGAGAGCCGCACGATGATACCATTTAAATTTTTTTTTTAGTTTTTTTAAATATTTTCAATTCACTGTTTACGACGTTATAACATAGTAAAAAATATAAATACTGCTTAAAAATGCTGTAATTAAGTTTAAAAAAAATGTTTAAAATCTGTTTAAACGCAACCTTTTTCGCGCGGTCTGTTAATGACGTCAATTACCACTGACAGTTCAGTCCATTGTTTACAACAGCTGTTTTCATTTTTAACTTGCCCTTTAACACGTTTTTGACGTTTGTGTTCTAACCAAAAGATTGCAATAGTAGGGAAAGATCCTTCGTTCTAAAACCTCCTCCACCTCAAACCTCCTCTGACCTTGACCCCTAACCTAACCTTGACCTTGGAACTTCCGGTTTTGACTTCCAGTTTCGACATCCGGTTTCGACTTCCGGTTTCCGGTTTCGACTTTTTGCGCGGGAAAATTAAAAAAATAGACGCGAGGCGGGGAAATTCAAAATTAGATCCTGTTGAGACAATCGTTTAACTTAATAAACGTAATAAGATTTTAATTTAAATAAAGTTTCAGTAGTCGGTTAAGCATAGCCGGATGTTTGTGTATGTCAATGTAATCAATTTCTTAGTTTTGTTTTTCATATTTGTTTTTATCAATCTACTGCCCTGGCTTGGCGATTAGACGCAGCTGGCCGTCTAGCGCTGATTACAACTCCTGCTATCTTATCAGCGGCACGCGAGTGGAGAAATAATAAATTATGAAGCGCGGTCTAATCAATTTCTTAGGTTTGTTTTTCGTTTAATTTAATTCATTTATATAAATACCAAAGAGTTCAATTTTCTGGCATCCACTTTTCATCTACTTGCATCCACTTTTCATCTACTTGCATACACTTTTCAATTATTGGCATCCACTCTTCATCTACTTGCATCCACTTTTCATCTACTTGCATCCACTTTTTATCTACTTGCATCCACTTTTCATCACGCTAAACAGGGTGTGAGGTATATGTAACCCCACGCTCAACGGGACTCTCGCTTGTACACCAGAAAAATGTACCAATTGCGCCGCTGGGCCGTTTCCGCAAGAACCTCGATTTTCGTGGCGGGGGGGTTTCGACTTTCTGGCGGGGTGCGACAGGACGGAGGACGAAAGCTGGGGATGCACAACGTTCGGATGGACATTCGCAGTTAAAGCATTGAAGACGCGCGGTTAAAACACCGAAGATCTGCCGCCTCCGTATAAAGAAGCCGAATTTGAACTTTTCCAAAAACCAACGTTGTACGGTCCCCAAGGTGAAATTCGGGAAACGTCACATGTCAGTCGTCTCAGAATTGATCTAAATTTGTGATCGATTCAGGCCGAACACTTCTCCACACTGAACCTAAAAGTTTGCTTACAAGAATTACCACTTTTACGGAGGTCACGGCGAAGATGGCCAGGAAAAATGAAATTCAGGCAAAAATTTTGAGACGCGTCCTCCGACAACACACAGAAAAATGTGCAAGCCCATTTGCGCCTCTGCCACCACTTCCGTCGGGCTGTTTCCACAAAAGCCTAGATTTTCTGGGGGGTTTTAACCCTCTGAAGAGGAGCGGCAGGACGGAGGACGAAAGCTGGGGATGCGCAACGTTCGGACTGACATTCGCAGTTAAAGCATTGAAGACGCGCGGTTTAAACACCGAAAATCTGCCGCCTCCGGCGGCATAAATAAGCCGAATTTGACCTTTTCAAAAACCCACGTGGTGCGTTCCCCAAGGTGAAATTCGGGAAACGCGACACGTCTGTCGTTTCAGAATTGATCGAAATTTGCGATTCCGTCGTAACCTGGCGATTCAGACCGAACGGACCCCAAAAGTATGCTTTACAAAAATTACCACTTTTATGGAGGTCACGGCGAAGATGGCCAGGAAAAATGAAATTCACGGTAGAAAATTTCGAGACGCGTCCTGCGACAACACTCGCGTCGCAGCGCGACTTTTGTGGACAACGTTATTCACATTTTTCTGCGAATCCGGGTCCCCCGACTAAAACACCGCCGCCAGCGGCCCCCTGGCTGCGAAATAGTCGGTGCATCAAATTCTTGAAGCCAAAGAATACGAACGAACCCACGTATGGCGATTTTCAATGAGACTTCCGGATCGCATAGTTTAGGAGACCAAAAATGACGAATTTTTTGCAAGTAAAAATTAGTTTCTCGCACTTGCACTCGCAAAATTTTCGAAAAGTGAGGCGACAGTTGGACGTGTGGCGACGTTCCGGACACACCGACACCGGAACCACGTTCGTGCGACGAAAACTGTCCGAGTTGTGGGTGAAAAAGTGAAAAAAGCTTAAAAATTCGCCCAGCCGCCCCCGGAGACGGCAGATGGGTGAAATTATATTTAGAAAATATTTGAATCTTTTGCAAATCAGTTGTATTAGATTTCGAGTCGTTAAACAGTTTATAAATATATTTTTTTTAATTAAAAAAAACATGTTTTTTGGCCCTTTATGACTCTACATCAATAGGTGACTCATATATGTGAAAGGGGTTGCATAACTTTCGGCATTTTCATAAATATTGGCGTTGTGTGTTATTACTTATAATTGATATGGCAGTGAAAGGGTTAAGTATTTAAAAAGATATTAATTACAAAAATAATAATTCAAATAAAAAAAATATTTGAACCAAATTTAAATTTCATGCAAATTCCCTATACCCACTAGTTTTGTTTCTAGATCATTAAATTTAATTAACGATATAGATAAGAATATATGGACGGGATTAAATAGGTAAATGTTGGCGAACAAGTCCGTTTACAGAGCGGATACGAAGTTGAGGTAAAGCTACCCGATTTGATTTACTTTTATTGATTAATTAGGCTAGTTGGTGCCAGTTCCAATTCCGTATTTAGTTAACTTCATTGTGGGAAGCTGATTGTGGGCAAGTTTCTTTATAAAATGCGCGTTGAAAGTTGCCAGTTTGGAACGGGGAGAAAGTGAAAAGAGTCTAATCTCACTCAGTTGCGAATTTCAAATCGCATTTAAAAACCTTGTGCGAATTCCTTTCAAACTTTATAGATTTATTAGTGATGCTTTGTTGTCTTTAAGTGCTAGTTTTGAGAGTAATTTAAACGCTAGTTTAATAAAAAAACGAAACACAGCCTGAACATATAAATATATTCAGCCTTTCCGGAGCTCTATAAGAATTACCGAGACTACAAATATCACTTTTGTGATTTGTTTTGAAAGTGTGTGAATTCCTTTCAAATTTTGTAGACTTATTATTGATGGTTTGTTGTCTCTAAGTGTTAGTTTTTAGAGTAATTACTAGCTAGTTTAATAACAAACGGAACACAGCCTGAATATATAAATATATTCAGCCTTTCTGGAGCTCTATAACAATTACCGAGTCTACAAATTTCACATTAGATTTGTTTTTGGAAGTCCTAAAAAGACTCAGTTATTGTTATAGCGCTCCGGAAAGGCTGAATATATTTATATATTCAGGCTATATTCCGTTTGTTTTAAGTTTGTATGATTATAACGTAGGATGCTTTCAGCAATTCTATCTAGCTAGTTTAATAGATAACGAGGGCAGAAGGGCCTTGTGGTCGATAGCCCTTTGTATAATGCATAAAGTATACAATAAATATATTCTCTCTCTCTAGATAACGATTAAATCTTGCTAAATCAATAGATAACGAGGGCAGAAAGACCTTGTGGTCGATAGCCTTTTCTGTAATGCATCAAGTATACAATAAAAATATTCTCTCTCTCTCTCTAGATAACGATTAAATGTTCAAAGTAAACTAAATCTTGATTTATTGCAATTTTCAAAATTGATTGTTATGATATTGATTCATCTCTAGTTTTTGCAATGTTTGGCAATAATTGTAAACCGATAAATTCCGTTACGGTTAATAAAATTTGGCGAAATCTCGTTTGATTTTTTGCACATTTTTTTTCGCGTGTAAAATGTGCCAAGTGAGAATCTGGATCAACTATCTGGATCATTGAACCGGCATGATGAATGGGTCCACTCCATCCGGAATTTTCGCTCGCAACAATTACCCCGTTGCAATTTTCACAACAAAACTCAACCAGAATTGCAATTAGAACTAGATTATTAGTGATAATCTGTAGATTATAAGCCTCAATTTTGAGACTAATTTAATTGCTAGTTTCCTAGTTAGATAACATTTTGTGAAATTAAACTTAATTATGAATTATGGGTTGGTAAAACAATACTACTTTATAGATAATCATATAAACTTAATAAAGCTCGGAACAAAGCTGGAATATATAAATATATTCAACCTTTCCATAGCTCTATAATACTAATGAGTCTTGGCAGTTCTAAAAAGACTCATTTGTATTATAAAGCTCCGGAAAGGTTGAGTATATTTATATATTCAAGCTTTGTTCCGAGCTTTATTAAGTTTATAATCTTGAATTGTTCGATTAAACTTTATCATGAATTGTTGAACAACCAAATTCGCCAATCGCGAAACACATTCGCGAATTCTTCTTAAAATTTGAAAAGGCATTCGTAATAATTATACTCAACCTTTCCGGAGCTCTATAATACTAATGTGTCTTGGCAGTCGTAAAAAGACTCATTAGTATTATAGAGCTCCGGAAAGGTTGATTATATTTATATATTCAAGCTTTGTTTTGACTTTATTAAGTTTATAATTTTGAATTGTTCGATTAAACTTAATCATGAATTGTTGAACAACCAAATTCGCCAATCGCGAAACACATTCGCGAATTTTTTGCAAAGGTTTTCATAATAATTATACTCAACCTTTCCGTAGCTCTATAATACTAATGAGTCTTGGCAATTCTAAAAAGACTCATTAGTATTATAGAGCTCCGGAAAGATTGAGTATATTTATCTGATTGAATTTATAATCTTGAATTGTTCGATTAAACTTAAACATGAATTGTTGAACAACCAATTTCCACATCCATTTTTCTCAGAAACACTTTCGCGAATTCTTCTTAAAATTTGCAAAGGTATTCGTAATAATTATACTCAAGCTTTCCGGAGCTCTATAATACCAATGAGTCTTGGCAGTCCTAAAAAGACTCAATAGTATTATAGAGCTCCGGAAAGGTTGAGTATATTTATATATTCTAGCTTTGTTCCGACTTTATTAAGCTTATAATCTTGAATTGTTCGATTAAACTTAATCATGAATTGTTGAACAAGCAAATTCCACATCCATTTTCTCAGAAACACATTCGCAAATTCTTCTTAAAATTTGCAAAGATATTCGTAACAGTTTGAAGTCTATAATTGTCAATTTTGAGACAAATCTAATCACTAGATTTCTAGTTAGACAACATTTTCTAAGACTATTCTGTTCAAGTTAAATAAGTGATTTATGTTTTTTTTTCTTTTTTTTTGCAGAAGGGGAGCAAGCGAGCGACTGGTGAAAAATTGGATAGGACTAACCGCAGCTTATCAAAACCGAATCCGTCTGTTGGAATTTCAATCGAAGGCTAAGCCACCCCACGCCTCGAACCGAAGGGTTGCTTTACAAATGCGACTTAGACCTTCATTATAAACCAGAAAACGGGGGTGTTAGACTCAGATTAAACGGGCATTTAAGAAAAACATTCAAAATAATGAAAATAAAAAAATGGTAATGCAGACTTTAATTCAAAATAAATAATAATATAACATTAATTAACATTAATTAAATTAACATTAATTAAATCAAATTTAAAATAATTAAATTTTAAAATACGTCAGCAAATTTATTTCCACTACGTCTATGTTTTTTGTTTAGTTGTCATAGTAACGCGATTTGTTGTCATAGTAACAGCAAACAGAAATCGTTTAATAATGAAACTCTATTTGATTTACCTTGGACTTTTACGCACAATTTCGAACTTTTATACACGATTATAATAATGACATCCTTGACATACAATAATTTATTTATTAATATAGAAACAGATTTACACATCGTTTAGTTTAAAAAAATGGTAATCCAGACTGATTCAAAATAAATAATAATATAAAATTAATTAACAATTTTAACATTATTAACATTAAAAAATGAAAAATTTAAATTCATGAAAATTTATTTCCACCACGTCTATATTTTTTGTTCAGTTGTCATAGTAACGCGATAGTTACCAAAGTTGTTGTCATAGTAACAACAACTTCGTCTATGTTTTTTATTCAGTTGTCATAGTAACGCGATCGTCACGCGAGTTGTTGTCATAGCAACAACAAACAAAAATCGTTTAATAATGAAACTCCATTTGATTTACATTGGATTTTTACGCACGATTTCGAACTTTTACACACGATGATAATAATGACATCTTTCACATACAATCATTTATTTATTAATATAAAAACAGATTTACATATCGTTTAGTTCTCCATTTTCAGCTTGTTTTTCGTTTATCGCGAGTTTTCTGCTAGCGGTCGTATAATATTTATAAGAATCTAACTATGCATGAATTAGCACTTAAGGCTAAAACGTTTTGTCGTAAATTTTAAATTAGAAATTCGTTAATAATTGAACACGTAAAGGGAGGAGATTTTAGCCGCGCTTATCTAAGTTTTTAACAACTTTTCTTTAATAGGCTTAGTGACTATATAGTATTACTTATAAATCTGAGAAATTTATAAACTTTAGGTTTATGAGAACAACGGTAGCTTTACATCAATTTAGTCTCACAAAATGTTGTCTAACTAGGAATTGGATTTGTCTCAAAATTGCCAATTATAAACTAAATACTAATAAGTTTGCAAAATTTTAGAGGAATCTTAGAATAAGTGTTTTTGTCAATTTGCACATGCAACTGGACTCATCGCCAAAATTGACACGACATGCTGGACCAGGAGAATTTTAGAGTGGCTGACACCGGAAGACGAGGCCGACCACCAAACCGTTGGATAGACGCCTTTTCATCATGGTAGTCTTTTCGCGCTCCATTCTTGTATATAGGTAGAGAAGGCCTCTTCTCTTCTTCTCCATTCCTATCCGTCCTGTGCCCGTCTCATCCCGTAACGTTCTACGTGTTGTCTCGTACAACGTGACGGGATGAGACGGGCACCGGACGGCCAGGAATGGCGAAGAAGAGGACCCTATACACAAGAATGGAGCACGAAGAGACTACCATGATGATGAAAACGCACATACATAAGTAATTATCTAGATTAAGCTTCGATTCGATTATTTTATAATCAAGGCTGTTTATATAATAGTTTATTAAATTAGATTAGAATCTGCACGGCAAAATGAAATTTAATATTGTTCTTCTTCGCGAAATCGTCGCCGATAAATGTTATCTGCGAATTCGGGCGGATAATTTCATTAAGAAAAGTTGTCTATCTGATGCCGGAGAATCAGGTAAACTTAAGCTCTTCGGGGATCCAAACTTTACTCCTTATCACATATTCATTGTTACATATCCCGATGCAAAGACTTTGTATATCCTCCAGCATTCCCAATTAATTAGCAAAGAATTAAATAATCTTGATTTACAACTATTTGTTTAATTAATTATTACAACTTTTTTACGTTTAACTCAAGAACCTATTATATAAAAATATGTCTGTATAAGGCTATCGTCCGTTTCAGAGTTTCAGAGTTATTTGAAGAAAACTAACTTCGTGTTTTGATGTTCAAAAGCTCAAAAACTATGAGGTTCATAAGGTTGTAACTAACATTACTAGCTTTAGGAAGGTTTTCTCTGTTTATTTTGAGGTTTTTAAACGCTATCGGCCGAAATTACACGAATTATCAAAGAAAAACTGGAACGGCTTTTCGAGCGGAAAGTTCTAGGTTCGATTCCGCAAAAACTGTGCAAGTTGGAAGCTTGATTCTAACAAATGTAAATTCAGAAGATTAAAAAATATGAGGAATGATGTCGTATAAGGCTATCGTCCTTTAAGTTTCAGAGATATTTGAAGAAAACTAAGTTCGTGTTTTGAGGTTCAAAAGCTCAAAAACTATGTGGTTCATAAGGTTGCTACTAGTATTACTAGCCTTAGGAAGGTTCGATCTGTATATTCTGAGGGTTTTAAAGGCTATTGGAAGAAATTACACGAATTATCAAAGAAAAACGAATGGTTTTTCGAATTTAAAGTTCAAGGTTCGATTCCACAATAACCGTGCAAGTTGGAAGCTTGATTCTAACAAATGTAAATTCAAAGGATTGAAAACTATGAGGAATGATATCGCATAAGGCTATCGTCCGTTAATTTTCAGAGACATTTGAAGAAAACTAAGTTCGTGTTTTGAGATTCAAAAGCTCAAAAACTATAAGGTTCATAAGGTTGCAACTAATATTACTAGCTTTAGGAAGGTTTGATCTGTTTATTTTGAGGCTTTTAAAGGCTATCGGCCGAAATTACACAAATTATCAAAGAAAAACTGGAACGGCTTTTCAAGCGGAAAGTTCGATTCCGCAAAAACTGTGCAAGTTGGAAGCTTGATTCTAACAAACGTAAATTCAGAAGATTAAAAAATATGAGGAATGATGTCGTATAAGGCTATCGTCCTTTAAGTTTCAGAGATATTTTAAGAAAACTAGGTTCGTGTTTTGAGGTTCAAAAGCTCAAAAACTATGAGGTTCATAAGGTTGCATTAAGTATAACTAGCTTTAGGAAGGTTTGATCTGTCTATTTTGAGGCTTTAAAAGGCTATGGGTCGAAATTACACGAATTATCAAAGAAAAACTGGAACGGCTTTTCGAACGTTAAGTTCAAGGTTCGATTCCGTAAAAACTGTGAAAGTTGGAAGCTTGATTCTAACAAATGTAAATTTAGGAGATAGAAGATTATGAGGAATGATAACATATAAGGCTATCGTCCATTAAGTTTCAGAGATATTTGAAGAAAACTAAGTTCGTGTTTTGAAGTTCAAAAGCTCAAAAACTATGAGGTTCATAAGGTTCCAACTAGTATTACTAGCCTTAGGAAGGTTCGATCTGTATATTCTGAGGGTTTTAAAGTCTATTGGCCGAAATTACACGAATTATCAAAAAAAAAAAAACTGGAAGGGCTTTTCGAACGTAAAGTTCAAGGTTCGATTCCGCAAAAACTGTGCAACTTGGAAGCTTGATTGTAACAAATATAAATTCAGAAGATTGAAAGCTATGAGGAAAAATATCGTATAAGGCTATCGTCGGTTAAGTTTCAGAGATATTTTAAGAAAACTAAGTTCGAGTTTTGAGGTAGAAAAGCTTAAAAACTATGAGGTACATAAGGTTTCAACTAGTATTACTAGCTTTAGGAAGGTTTTATCTGTTCATTTTGAAGCTTTCAAAGGCTATCAGCCAAAATTACACGAAATATCAAAGAAAAACTGGAACGGCTTTTCGAACGTAAAGTTCAAGGTTCGATTCCGCAAAAACTGTGCAAGTTGGAAGCTTGATTTTAACAAATATAAATTCAATAGATTGAAAACTACAAGGAATGATGTCGCATAAGGCTATCGTCATTTAAGTTTCAGAGATATTTAAAAAACTAAGTTCGTGTTTTGAGTTTCAAACGCTCAAAAACTATGAGGTTCATAAGGTTGCAACTAGTAGTTGTAGTATTGTAGTATTACTAGCTTTAGGAAGGTTTGATTTGTTTATTTTGAGGCTTTTGAAGGCTGTCGGCTAATGGTCTGTCTAGTCTTATCTGTCTAGTCTTGTCTGTCTAGTCTTGTCTGTCTAGTCTTGTCTGTCTAGTCTTGTCTGTCTAGTCTTGTCTGTCTAGTCTTGTCTGTCTAGTCTTGTCTGTCTAGTCTTGTCTGTCTAGTCTTGTCTGTCTAGTCTTGTCTGTCTAGTCTTGTCTGTCTAGTCTTGTCTGTCTAGTCTTGTCTGTCTAGTCTTGTCTGTCTAGTCTTGTCTGTCTAGTCTTGTCTGTCTAGTCTTGTCTGTCTAGTCTTGTCTGTCTAGTCTTGTCTGTCTAGTCTTGTCTGTCTAGTCTTGTCTGTCTAGTCTTGTCTGTCTAGTCTTGTCTGTCTAGTCTTGTCTGTCTAGTCTAGTCTGTGTAGTCTTGTCTGTCTAGTCTTGTCTGTCTAGTCTTGTCTGTCTAGTCTTGTCTGTCTAGTCTTGTCTGTCTAGTCTTGTCTGTCTAGTCTTGTCTGTCTAGTCTTGTCTGTCTAGTCTTGTCTGTCTAGTCTTGTCTGTCTAGTCTTGTCTGTCTAGTCTTGTCTGTCTAGTCTTGTCTGTCTAGTCTTGTCTGTCTAGTCTTGTCTGTCTAGTCTTGTCTGTCTAGTCTTGTCTGTCTAGTCTTGTCTGTCTAGTCTTGTCTGTCTAGTCTTGTCTGTCTAGTCTTGTCTGTCTAGTCTTGTCTGTCTAGTCTTGTCTGTCTAGTCTTGTCTGTCTAGTCTTGTCTGTCTAGTCTTGTCTGTCTAGTCTTGTCTGTCTAGTCTTGTCTGTCTAGTCTTGTCTGTCTAGTCTTGTCTGTCTAGTCTTGTCTGTCTAGTCTTGTCTGTCTAGTCTTGTCTGTCTAGTCTTGTCTGTCTAGTCTTGTCTGTCTAGTCTTGTCTGTCTAGTCTTGTCTGTCTAGTCTTGTCTGTCTAGTCTTGTCTGTCTAGTCTTGTCTGTCTAGTCTTGTCTGTCTAGTCTTGTCTGTCTAGTCTTGTCTGTCTAGTCTTGTCTGTCTAGTCTTGTCTGTCTAGTCTTGTCTGTCTAGTCTTGTCTGTCTAGTCTTGTCTGTCTAGTCTTGTCTGTCTAGTCTTGTCTGTCTAGTCTTGTCTGTCTAGTCTTGTCTGTCTAGTCTTGTCTGTCTAGTCTTGTCTGTCTAGTCTTGTCTGTCTAGTCTTGTCTGTCTAGTCTTGTCTGTCTAGTCTTGTCTGTCTAGTCTTGTCTGTCTAGTCTTGTCTGTCTAGTCTTGTCTGTCTAGTCTTGTCTGTCTAGTCTTGTCTGTCTAGTCTTGTCTGTCTAGTCTTGTCTGTCTAGTCTTGTCTGTCTAGTCTTGTCTGTCTAGTCTTGTCTGTCTAGTCTTGTCTGTCTAGTCTTGTCTGTCTAGTCTTGTCTGTCTAGTCTTGTCTGTCTAGTCTTGTCTGTCTAGTCTTGTCTGTCTAGTCTTGTCTGTCTAGTCTTGTCTGTCTAGTCTTGTCTGTCTAGTCTTGTCTG
>CALYMW010000109.1:0-60687 GCA_944588485.1 Phosphuga atrata
CAACGGCTAATCCGTCAGGTCCTGGTGCTCTATCGATACGGAGATGGTTTCAAGAATTTCTCATTTCCGTTTCTGCGAATTGTTTTATATCTGTTACTGTCGGTTGTTTCCACCTCACTTGATCATGGATCGGGAAGAGCGCGTTTATATATCCTGCCTGGAGTTGGAGGTTTGGCTGTTGTATTTTTAGATTACTGATGGAAATCCTGTACGCATCTCCCCACATATCCTCGTTAATCTCTTTGCATAGTTTTTCACAATGTTCCTTTTCTGAATTGAAGATTTTCTTTTTGAATTCTCTTTTGGCGATTGTGTACTTGAGCTTCGCTTGTATGGAGAATTTTTCTTCGCCAGGTTTTTTCCTTTGTCGTTGATAATTTCTCCTAGCTGCCATACACTTTGCTCTGCTATTTGCGATATCATTATTCCACCAATACATTTGTTTACGATTTTTGTGCGGTTTTTTCCTTGGCATTGAAACGTTGCAAGCCCTCTTTAGATTTTCAATGAGTGCTTCTGCTGTGTCAGTTCTTCTGTTGTTGATGTCGTCCGTCAGTTGTTTATTGATTTTTTTCTCATTTATTTTCTTGATGTTCCATCTCTTAGCCTGATTTTGTGTCATTGGACGCCTTGCTCTCCAGGCAGTATGTAATGTATTTGTGATCACTGAAGGTTTCGTGATCGACTTTCCAGTTGGTGATTTCTGGCGATATGTTATGCGTAGAGAAGGTGAGATCTATTATAGAGCCCATTTTTCCTCATTCGAAAGTGTTTTTTGGTCTTTGTTTTGGACGTACATGTCAGTCTCGGCTGTCCCATCGGTTACTATTATTTCCTCTATGATATATATATATATATATATATATATAATATACATATATATATATATATATATATATATATATATATATATATATATATATATATATATATATATATATATATATATATTCTCTATGATCTGTTTTGTGGGATCCCCAGTATGGGGATTTGTCATTGTCAACCGCAACGATTTTTTCTTTGGGAGAGTTTCTTATATCGCTACTGAGGGTGGCCAGGCACGATGTTAGTTGCTCGGGTGTGTTATTTGGTGAAAAGTAGCAACTGTATAGCTTAAACTGTTGCATTTCCACCCATACAAAGCCCGGTCTGTTGTCTGTCTAGTCTTGTCTGTCTAGTCTTGTCTGTCTAGTCTTGTCTGTCTAGTCTTGTCTGTCTAGTCTTGTCTGTCTAGTCTTGTCTGTCTAGTCTTGTCTGTCTAGTCTTGTCTGTCTAGTCTTGTCTGTCTAGTCTTGTCTGTCTAGTCTTGTCTGTCTAGTCTTGTCTGTCTAGTCTTGTCTGTCTAGTCTTGTCTGTCTAGTCTTGTCTGTCTAGTCTTGTCTGTCTAGTCTTGTCTGTCTAGTCTTGTCTGTCTAGCCTTGTCTGTCTAGTCTTGTCGGTCTAGTCTTGTCTGTCTAGTCTTGTCTGTCTAGTCTTGTCTGTCTAGTCTTGTCTGTCTAGTCTTGTCTGTCTAGTCTTGTCTGTCTAGTCTTGTCTGTCTAGTCTTGTCTGTCTAGTCTTGTCTGTCTAGTCTTGCCTGTCTAGTCTTGTCTGTCTAGTCTTGTCTGTCTAGTCTTGTCTGTCTAGTCTTGTCTGTCTAGTCTTGTCTGTCTAGTCTTGTCTGTCTAGTCTTGTCTGTCTAGTCTTGTCGGTCTAGTCTTGTCTGTCTAGTCTTGTCTGTCTAGTCTTGTCTGTCTAGTCTTGTCTGTCTAGTCTTGTCTGTCTAGTCTTGTCTGTCTAGTCTTGTCTGTCTAGTCTTGTCTGTCTAGTCTTGTCTGTCTAGTCTTGTCTGTCTAGTCTTGTCTGTCTAGTCTTGTCTGTCTAGTCTTGTCTGTCTAGTCTTGTCTGTCTAGTCTTGTCTGTCTAGTCTTGTCTGTCTAGTCTTGTCTGTCTAGTCTTGTCTGTCTAGTCTTGTCTGTCTAGTCTTGTCTGTCTAGTCTTGTCTGTCTAGTCTTGTCTGTCTAGTCTTGTCTGTCTAGTCTTGTCTGTCTAGTCTTGTCTGTCTAGTCTTGTCTGTCTAGTCTTGTCTGTCTAGTCTTGTCTGTCTAGTCTTGTCTGTCTAGTCTTGTCTGTCTAGTCTTGTCTGTCTAGTCTTGTCTGTCTAGTCTTGTCTGTCTAGTCTTGTCTGTCTAGTCTTGTCTGTCTAGTCTTGTCTGTCTAGTCTTGTCTGTCTAGTCTTGTCTGTCTAGTCTTGTCTGTCTAGTCTTGTCTGTCTAGTCTTGTCTGTCTAGTCTTGTCTGTCTAGTCTTGTCTGTCTAGTCTTGTCTGTCTAGTCTTGTCTGTCTAGTCTTGTCTGTCTAGTCTTGTCTGTCTAGTCTTGTCTGTCTAGTCTTGTCTGTCTAGTCTTGTCTGTCTAGTCTTGTCTGTCTAGTCTTGTCTGTCTAGTCTTGTCTGTCTAGTCTTGTCTGTCTAGTCTTGTCTGTCTAGTCTTGTCTGTCTAGTCTTGTCTGTCTAGTCTTGTCTGTCTAGTCTTGTCTGTCTAGTCTTGTCTGTCTAGTCTTGTCTGTCTAGTCTTGTCTGTCTAGTCTTGTCTGTCTAGTCTTGTCTGTCTAGTCTTGTCTGTCTAGTCTTGTCTGTCTAGTCTTGTCTGTCTAGTCTTGTCTGTCTAGTCTTGTCTGTCTAGTCTTGTCTGTCTAGTCTTGTCTGTCTAGTCTTGTCTGTCTAGTCTTGTCTGTCTAGTCTTGTCTGTCTAGTCTTGTCTGTCTAGTCTTGTCTGTCTAGTCTTGTCTGTCTAGTCTTGTCTGTCTAGTCTTGTCTGTCTAGTCTTGTCTGTCTAGTCTTGTCTGTCTAGTCTTGTCTGTCTAGTCTTGTCTGTCTAGTCTTGTCTGTCTAGTCTTGTCTGTCTAGTCTTGTCTGTCTAGTCTTGTCTGTCTAGTCTTGTCTGTCTAGTCTTGTCTGTCTAGTCTTGTCTGTCTAGTCTTGTCTGTCTAGTCTTGTCTGTCTAGTCTTGTCTGTCTAGTCTTGTCTGTCTAGTCTTGTCTGTCTAGTCTTGTCTGTCTAGTCTTGTCTGTCTAGTCTTGTCTGTCTAGTCTTGTCTGTCTAGTCTTGTCTGTCTAGTCTTGTCTGTCTAGTCTTGTCTGTCTAGTCTTGTCTGTCTAGTCTTGTCTGTCTAGTCTTGTCTGTCTAGTCTTGTCTGTCTAGTCTTGTCTGTCTAGTCTTGTCTGTCTAGTCTTGTCTGTCTAGTCTTGTCTGTCTAGTCTTGTCTGTCTAGTCTTGTCTGTCTAGTCTTGTCTGTCTAGTCTTGTCTGTCTAGTCTTGTCTGTCTAGTCTTGTCTGTCTAGTCTTGTCTGTCTAGTCTTGTCTGTCTAGTCTTGTCTGTCTAGTCTTGTCTGTCTAGTCTTGTCTGTCTAGTCTTGTCTGTCTAGTCTTGTCTGTCTAGTCTTGTCTGTCTAGTCTTGTCTGTCTAGTCTTGTCTGTCTAGTCTTGTCTGTCTAGTCTTGTCTGTCTAGTCTTGTCTGTCTAGTCTTGTCTGTCTAGTCTTGTCTGTCTAGTCTTGTCTGTCTAGTCTTGTCTGTCTAGTCTTGTCTGTCTAGTCTTGTCTGTCTAGTCTTGTCTGTCTAGTCTTGTCTGTCTAGTCTTGTCTGTCTAGTCTTGTCTGTCTAGTCTTGTCTGTCTAGTCTTGTCTGTCTAGTCTTGTCTGTCTAGTCTTGTCTGTCTAGTCTTGTCTGTCTAGTCTTGTCTGTCTAGTCTTGTCTGTCTAGTCTTGTCTGTCTAGTCTTGTCTGTCTAGTCTTGTCTGTCTAGTCTTGTCTGTCTAGTCTTGTCTGTCTAGTCTTGTCTGTCTAGTCTTGTCTGTCTAGTCTTGTCTGTCTAGTCTTGTCTGTCTAGTCTTGTCTGTCTAGTCTTGTCTGTCTAGTCTTGTCTGTCTAGTCTTGTCTGTCTAGTCTTGTCTGTCTAGTCTTGTCTGTCTAGTCTTGTCTGTCTAGTCTTGTCTGTCTAGTCTTGTCTGTCTAGTCTTGTCTGTCTAGTCTTGTCTGTCTAGTCTTGTCTGTCTAGTCTTGTCTGTCTAGTCTTGTCTGTCTAGTCTTGTCTGTCTAGTCTTGTCTGTCTAGTCTTGTCTGTCTAGTCTTGTCTGTCTAGTCTTGTCTGTCTAGTCTTGTCTGTCTAGTCTTGTCTGTCTAGTCTTGTCTGTCTAGTCTTGTCTGTCTAGTCTTGTCTGTCTAGTCTTGTCTGTCTAGTCTTGTCTGTCTAGTCTTGTCTGTCTAGTCTTGTCTGTCTAGTCTTGTCTGTCTAGTCTTGTCTGTCTAGTCTTGTCTGTCTAGTCTTGTCTGTCTAGTCTTGTCTGTCTAGTCTTGTCTGTCTAGTCTTGTCTGTCTAGTCTTGTCTGTCTAGTCTTGTCTGTCTAGTCTTGTCTGTCTAGTCTTGTCTGTCTAGTCTTGTCTGTCTAGTCTTGTCTGTCTAGTCTTGTCTGTCTAGTCTTGTCTGTCTAGTCTTGTCTGTCTAGTCTTGTCTGTCTAGTCTTGTCTGTCTAGTCTTGTCTGTCTAGTCTTGTCTGTCTAGTCTTGTCTGTCTAGTCTTGTCTGTCTAGTCTTGTCTGTCTAGTCTTGTCTGTCTAGTCTTGTCTGTCTAGTCTTGTCTGTCTAGTCTTGTCTGTCTAGTCTTGTCTGTCTAGTCTTGTCTGTCTAGTCTTGTCTGTCTAGTCTTGTCTGTCTAGTCTTGTCTGTCTAGTCTTGTCTGTCTAGTCTTGTCTGTCTAGTCTTGTCTGTCTAGTCTTGTCTGTCTAGTCTTGTCTGTCTAGTCTTGTCTGTCTAGTCTTGTCTGTCTAGTCTTGTCTGTCTAGTCTTGTCTGTCTAGTCTTGTCTGTCTAGTCTTGTCTGTCTAGTCTTGTCTGTCTAGTCTTGTCTGTCTAGTCTTGTCTGTCTAGTCTTGTCTGTCTAGTCTTGTCTGTCTAGTCTTGTCTGTCTAGTCTTGTCTGTCTAGTCTTGTCTGTCTAGTCTTGTCTGTCTAGTCTTGTCTGTCTAGTCTTGTCTGTCTAGTCTTGTCTGTCTAGTCTTGTCTGTCTAGTCTTGTCTGTCTAGTCTTGTCTGTCTAGTCTTGTCTGTCTAGTCTTGTCTGTCTAGTCTTGTCTGTCTAGTCTTGTCTGTCTAGTCTTGTCTGTCTAGTCTTGTCTGTCTAGTCTTGTCTGTCTAGTCTTGTGTGTCTAGTCTTGTCTGTCTAGTCTTGTCTGTCTAGTCTTGTCTGTCTAGTCTTGTCTGTCTAGTCTTGTCTGTCTAGTCTTGTCTGTCTAGTCTTGTCTGTCTAGTCTTGTCTGTCTAGTCTTGTCTGTCTAGTCTTGTCTGTCTAGTCTTGTCTGTCTAGTCTTGTCTGTCTAGTCTTGTCTGTCTAGTCTTGTCTGTCTAGTCTTGTCTGTCTAGTCTTGTCTGTCTAGTCTTGTCTGTCTAGTCTTGTCTGTCTAGTCTTGTCTGTCTAGTCTTGTCTGTCTAGTCTTGTCTGTCTAGTCTTGTCTGTCTAGTCTTGTCTGTCTAGTCTTGTCTGTCTAGTCTTGTCTGTCTAGTCTTGTCTGTATAGTCTTGTCTGTCTAGTCTTGTCTGTCTAGTCTTGTCTGTCTAGTCTTGTCTGTCTAGTCTTGTCTGTCTAGTCTTGTCTGTCTAGTCTTGTCTGTCTAGTCTTGTCTGTCTAGTCTTGTCTGTCTAGTCTTGTCTGTCTAGTCTTGTCTGTCTAGTCTTGTCGGTCTAGTCTTGTCTGTCTAGTCTTGTCTGTCTAGTCTTGTCTGTCTAGTCTTGTCTGTCTAGTCTTGTCTGTCTAGTCTTGTCTGTCTAGTCTTGTTTGTCTAGTCTTGTCTGTCTAGTCTTGTCTGTCTAGTCTTGTCTGTCTAGTCTTGTCTGTCTAGTCTTGTCTATCTAGTCTTGTCTGTCTAGTCTTATCTGTCTAGTTTTGTCTGTCTAGTCTTGTCTTTCTAGTCTTGTCTGTCTAGTCTTGTCTGTTTAGTCTTGTCTGTCTAGTCTTGTCTGTCTAGTCTTGTCTGTCTAGTCTTGTCTGTCTAGTCTTGTCTGTCTAGTCTTGTCTGTCTAGTCTTGTCTGTCTAGTCTTGTCTGTCTAGTCTTGTCTGTCTAGTCTGTCTAGTCTTGTCTGTCTAGTCTTGTCTGTCTAGTCTTGTACGTTTAGTCTTGTCTGTCTAGTCTTGTCTGTCTAGTCTTGTCTGTCTAGTCTTGTCTGTCTAGTCTTGTCTGTCTAGTCTTGTCTGTCTAGTCTTGTCTGTCTAGTCTTGTCTGTCTAGTCTTGTCTGTCTAGTCTTGTCTGTCTAGTCTTGTCTGTCTAGTCTTGTCTGTCTAGTCTTGTCTGTCTAAGTCGTGTCTGTCTAGTCTTGTCTGTCTAGTCTTGTCTGTCTAGTCTTGTCTGTCTAGTCTGCTGTCCTAGTTTCTGGCTAGTCTTGTCTGTCTAGTCTTGTCTGTCTAGTCTTGTCTGTCTAGTCTTGTCTGCTAGTCTTGTCCTGTCTAGTCTTGTCTGTCGAGTCTTGTCTGTCTATCTTGTTTAGTCTAGTCTTGTCTGTCTAGTCTTGTCTGTCTAGTCTTGTCTGTCTAGTCTTGTCTGTCTAGTCTTGTCTGTCTAGTCTTGTCTGTCTAGTCTTGTCTGTCTAGTCCTTGTCTGTCTAGTCTTCTGTCTAGTCTTAGTCTTGTCTGTCTAGTCTTGTCTGTCTAGTCTTGTCTGTCTAGTCTTGTCTGTCTAGTCTTGTCTGTCTAGTCTTGTCTGTCTAGTCTTGTCTGTCTAGTCTTGTCTGTCTAGTCTTGTCGGTCTAGTCTTGTCTGTCTAGTCTTGTCTGTCTAGTCTTCTTCGCTTGTCTGTCTAGTCTTGTCTGCTAGTCTTGTCTGTCTAGTCTTGTCTGTCTAGTCTTGTCTGTCTAGTCTTGTCTGTCTAGTCTTGTCTGTCTAGTCTTGTCTGTCTAGTCTTGTCTGTCTAGTCTTGTCTGTCTAGTCTTGTCTGTCTAGTCTTGTCTGTCTAGTCTTGTCTGTCTAGTCTTGTCTGTCTAGTCTTGTCTGTCTAGTCTTGTCTGTCTAGTCTTGTCTGTCTAGTCTTGTCTGTCTAGTCTTGTCTGTCTAGTCTTGTCTGTCTAGTCTTGTCTGTCTAGTCTTGTCTGTCTAGTCTTGTCTGTCTAGTCTTGTCTGTCTAGTCTTGTCTGTCTAGTCTTGTCTGTCTAGTCTTGTCTGTCTAGTCTTGTCTGTCTAGTCTTGTCTGTCTAGTCTTGTCTGTCTAGTCTTGTCTGTCTAGTCTTGTCTGTCTAGTCTTGTCTGTCTAGTCTTGTCTGTCTAGTCTTGTCTGTCTAGTCTTGTCTGTCTAGTCTTGTCTGTCTAGTCTTGTCTGTCTAGTCTTGTCTGTCTAGTCTTGTCTGTCTAGTCTTGTCTGTCTAGTCTTGTCTGTCTAGTCTTGTCTGTCTAGTCTTGTCTGTCTAGTCTTGTCTGTCTAGTCTTGTCTGTCTAGTCTTGTCTGTCTAGTCTTGTCTGTCTAGTCTTGTCTGTCTAGTCTTGTCTGTCTAGTCTTGTCTGTCTAGTCTTGTCTGTCTAGTCTTGTCTGTCTAGTCTTGTCTGTCTAGTCTTGTCTGTCTAGTCTTGTCTGTCTAGTCTTGTCTGTCTAGTCTTGTCTGTCTAGTCTTGTCTGTCTAGTCTTGTCTGTCTAGTCTTGTCTGTCTAGTCTTGTCTGTCTAGTCTTGTCTGTCTAGTCTTGTCTGTCTAGTCTTGTCTGTCTAGTCTTGTCTGTCTAGTCTTGTCTGTCTAGTCTTGTCTGTCTAGTCTTGTCTGTCTAGTCTTGTCTGTCTAGTCTTGTCTGTCTAGTCTTGTCTGTCTAGTCTTGTCTGTCTAGTCTTGTCTGTCTAGTCTTGTCTGTCTAGTCTTGTCTGTCTAGTCTTGTCTGTCTAGTCTTGTCTGTCTAGTCTTGTCTGTCTAGTCTTGTCTGTCTAGTCTTGTCTGTCTAGTCTTGTCTGTCTAGTCTTGTCTGTCTAGTCTTGTCTGTCTAGTCTTGTCTGTCTAGTCTTGTCTGTCTAGTCTTGTCTGTCTAGTCTTGTCTGTCTAGTCTTGTCTGTCTAGTCTTGTCTGTCTAGTCTTGTCTGTCTAGTCTTGTCTGTCTAGTCTTGTCTGTCTAGTCTTGTCTGTCTAGTCTTGTCTGTCTAGTCTTGTCTGTCTAGTCTTGTCTGTCTAGTCTTGTCTGTCTAGTCTTGTCTGTCTAGTCTTGTCTGTCTAGTCTTGTCTGTCTAGTCTTGTCTGTCTAGTCTTGTCTGTCTAGTCTTGTCTGTCTAGTCTTGTCTGTCTAGTCTTGTCTGTCTAGTCTTGTCTGTCTAGTCTTGTCTGTCTAGTCTTGTCTGTCTAGTCTTGTCTGTCTAGTCTTGTCTGTCTAGTCTTGTCTGTCTAGTCTTGTCTGTCTAGTCTTGTCTGTCTAGTCTTGTCTGTCTAGTCTTGTCTGTCTAGTCTTGTCTGTCTAGTCTTGTCTGTCTAGTCTTGTCTGTCTAGTCTTGTCTGTCTAGTCTTGTCTGTCTAGTCTTGTCTGTCTAGTCTTGTCTGTCTAGTCTTGTCTGTCTAGTCTTGTCTGTCTAGTCTTGTCTGTCTAGTCTTGTCTGTCTAGTCTTGTCTGTCTAGTCTTGTCTGTCTAGTCTTGTCTGTCTAGTCTTGTCTGTCTAGTCTTGTCTGTCTAGTCTTGTCTGTCTAGTCTTGTCTGTCTAGTCTTGTCTGTCTAGTCTTGTCTGTCTAGTCTTGTCTGTCTAGTCTTGTCTGTCTAGTCTTGTCTGTCTAGTCTTGTCTGTCTAGTCTTGTCTGTCTAGTCTTGTCTGTCTAGTCTTGTCTGTCTAGTCTTGTCTGTCTAGTCTTGTCTGTCTAGTCTTGTCTGTCTAGTCTTGTCTGTCTAGTCTTGTCTGTCTAGTCTTGTCTGTCTAGTCTTGTCTGTCTAGTCTTGTCTGTCTAGTCTTGTCTGTCTAGTCTTGTCTGTCTAGTCTTGTCTGTCTAGTCTTGTCTGTCTAGTCTTGTCTGTCTAGTCTTGTCTGTCTAGTCTTGTCTGTCTAGTCTTGTCTGTCTAGTCTTGTCTGTCTAGTCTTGTCTGTCTAGTCTTGTCTGTCTAGTCTTGTCTGTCTAGTCTTGTCTGTCTAGTCTTGTCTGTCTAGTCTTGTCTGTCTAGTCTTGTCTGTCTAGTCTTGTCTGTCTAGTCTTGTCTGTCTAGTCTTGTCTGTCTAGTCTTGTCTGTCTAGTCTTGTCTGTCTAGTCTTGTCTGTCTAGTCTTGTCTGTCTAGTCTTGTCTGTCTAGTCTTGTCTGTCTAGTCTTGTCTGTCTAGTCTTGTCTGTCTAGTCTTGTCTGTCTAGTCTTGTCTGTCTAGTCTTGTCTGTCTAGTCTTGTCTGTCTAGTCTTGTCTGTCTAGTCTTGTCTGTCTAGTCTTGTCTGTCTAGTCTTGTCTGTCTAGTCTTGTCTGTCTAGTCTTGTCTGTCTAGTCTTGTCTGTCTAGTCTTGTCTGTCTAGTCTTGTCTGTCTAGTCTTGTCTGTCTAGTCTTGTCTGTCTAGTCTTGTCTGTCTAGTCTTGTCTGTCTAGTCTTGTCTGTCTAGTCTTGTCTGTCTAGTCTTGTCTGTCTAGTCTTGTCTGTCTAGTCTTGTCTGTCTAGTCTTGTCTGTCTAGTCTTGTCTGTCTAGTCTTGTCTGTCTAGTCTTGTCTGTCTAGTCTTGTCTGTCTAGTCTTGTCTGTCTAGTCTTGTCTGTCTAGTCTTGTCTGTCTAGTCTTGTCTGTCTAGTCTTGTCTGTCTAGTCTTGTCTGTCTAGTCTTGTCTGTCTAGTCTTGTCTGTCTAGTCTTGTCTGTCTAGTCTTGTCTGTCTAGTCTTGTCTGTCTAGTCTTGTCTGTCTAGTCTTGTCTGTCTAGTCTTGTCTGTCTAGTCTTGTCTGTCTAGTCTTGTCTGTCTAGTCTTGTCTGTCGTCTGTCTAGTCTTGTCTGTCTAGTCTTGTCTGTCTAGTCTTGTCTGTCTAGTCTTGTCTGTCTAGTCTTGTCTGTCTAGTCTTGTCTGTCTAGTCTTGTCTGTCTAGTCTTGTCTGTCTAGTCTTGTCTGTCTAGTCTTGTCTGTCTAGTCTTGTCTGTCTAGTCTTGTCTGTCTAGTCTTGTCTGTCTAGTCTTGTCTGTCTAGTCTTGTCTGTCTAGTCTTGTCTGTCTAGTCTTGTCTGTCTAGTCTTGTCTGTCTAGTCTTGTCTGTCTAGTCTTGTCTGTCTAGTCTTGTCTGTCTAGTCTTGTCTGTCTAGTCTTGTCTGTCTAGTCTGGTGTGTGTGTCTAGTCTTGTCTGTAGTCTTGTCGTTAGTCTTGTCTGTCTAGTCTTGTCTGTCTAGTCTTGTCTGTCTAGTCTTGTCTGTCTAGTCTTGTCTAGTCTTGTCTGTCTAGTCTGTCTGTCTAGTCTTGGCTGTCTAGTCTTGTCTGTCTAGTCTTGTCTGTCTAGTCTTGTCTGTCTAGTCTTGCCTGTCTAGTCTTGTCTGTCTAGTGTTGTCTGTCTAGTTTTGTCTGTCTAGTCTTGTCTGTCTAGTCTTGTCTGTCTAGTCTTGTCTGTCTAGTCTTGTCTGTCGAGTCTTGTCTGTCTAGTCTTGTCTGTCTAGTCTTGTCTGTCTAGTCTTGTCTGTCTAGTCTTGTCTGTCTAGTCTTGTCTGTCTAGTCTTGTCTGTCTAGTCTTGTCTGTCTAGTCTTGTCTGTCTAGTCTTGTCTGTCTAGTCTTGTCTGTCTAGTCTTGTCTGTCTAGTCTTGTCTGTCTAGTCTTGTCTGTCTAGTCTTGTCTGTCTAGTCTTGTCTGTCTAGTCTTGTCTGTCTAGTCTTGTCTGTCTAGTCTGGTCTGTCTAGTCTTGTCTGTCTAGTCTTGTCTGTCTAGTCTTGTCTGTCTAGTCTTGTCTGTCTAGTCTTGTCTGTCTAGTCTTGTCTGTCTAGTCTTGTCTGTCTAGTCTTGTCTGTCTAGTCTTGTCTGTCTAGTCTTGTCTGTCTAGTCTTGTCTGTCTAGTCTTGTCTGTCTAGTCTAGTCTGTCTAGTCTTGTCTGTCTAGTCTTGTCTGTCTAGTCCTTGTCTGTCTAGTCTTGTCTGTCTAGTCTTGTCTGTCTAGTCTTGTCTGTCTAGTCTTGTCTGTCTAGTCTTGTCTGTCTAGTCTTGTCTGTCTAGTCTTGTCTGTCTAGTCTTGTCTGTCTAGTCTTGTCTGTCTAGTCTTGTCTGTCTAGTCTTGTCTGTCTTGTCTGTCTAGTCTTGTCTGTCTAGTCTTGTCTGTCTAGTCTTGTCTGTCTAGTCTTGTCTGTCTAGTCTTGTCTGTCTAGTCTTGTCTGTCTAGTCTTGTCTGTCTAGTCTTGTCTGTCTAGTCTTGTCTGTCTAGTCTTGTCTGTCTAGTCTTGTCTGTCTAGTCTTGTCTGTCTAGTCTTGTCTGTCTAGTCTTGTCTGTCTAGTCTTGTCTGTCTAGTCTTGTCTGTCTAGTCTTGTCTGTCTAGTCTTGTCTGTCTAGTCTTGTCTGTCTAGTCTTGTCTGTCTAGTCTTGTCTGTCTAGTCTTGTCTGTCTAGTCTTGTCTGTCTAGTCTTGTCTGTCTAGTCTTTTCTGTCTAGTCTTGTCTGTCTAGTCTTGTCTGTCTAGTCTTGTCTGTCTAGTCTGGTCTGTCTAGTCTTGTCTGTCTAGTTTTGTCTGTCTAGTCTTGTCTGTCTAGTCTTGTCGGTCTAGTCTTGTCTGTCTAGTCTTGTCTGTCTAGTCTTGTCTGTCTAGTCTTGTCTGTCTAGTCTTGTCTGTCTAGTCTTGTCTGTCTAGTCTTGTCTGTCTAGTCTTGTCTGTCTTGTCTTGTCTGTAGTCTTGTCTGTCTAGTCTTGTCTGTCTAGTCTTGTCTGTCTAGTCTTGTCTGTCTAGTCTTGTCTGTCTAGTCTTGTCTGTCTAGTCTTGTCTGTCTAGTCTTGTCTGTCTTGTCTGTCTAGTGTTGTCTGTCTAGTCTTGTCTGCCTAGTCTTGTCTGTCTAGTCTTGTCTGTCTAGTCTTGTCTGTCTAGTCTTGTCTGTCTAGTCTTGTCTGTCTAGTCTTGTCTGTCTAGTCTTGTCTGTCTAGTCTTGTCTGTCTAGTCTTGTCTGTCTAGTCTTGTCTGTCTAGTCTTGTCTGTCTAGTCTTGTCTGTCTAGTCTTGTCTGTCTAGTCTGTCTGTCTAGTCTTGTCTGTCTAGTCTTGTCTGTCTAGTCTTGTCTGTCTAGTCTTGTCTGTCTAGTCTTGTCTGTCTAGTCTTGTCTGTCTAGTCTTGTCTGTCTAGTCTTGTCTGTCTAGTCTTGTCTGTCTAGTCTTGTCTGTCTAGTCTTTCTGTCTAGTCTTGTCTGGTCTAGTCTTGTCTGTCTAGTCTTGTCTGTCTAGTCTTGTCTGTCTAGTCTTGTCTGTCTAGTCTTATCTGTCTAGTCTTGTCTGTCTAGTCTTGTCTGTCTAGTCTTGTCTGTTTAGTCTTGTCTGTCTGGTCTTGTCTGTCTAGTCTTGTCTGTCTAGTCTTGTCTGTCTAGTCTTGTCTGTCTAGTCTTGTCTGTCTAGTCTTGTCTGTCTAGTCTTGTCTGTCTAGTCTTGTCTGTCTAGTCTTGTCTGTCTAGTCTTGTCTGTCTAGTCTTGTCTGTCTAGTCTTGTCTGCCTAGTCTTGTCTGTCTAGTCTTGTCTGTCTAGTCTTGTCTGTCTAGTCTTGTCTGTCTAGTCTTGTCTGTCTAGTCTTGTCTGTCTAGTCTTGTCTGTCTAGTCTTGTCTGTCTAGTCTTGTCTGTCTAGTCTTGTCTGTCTAGTCTTGTCTCTCTAGTCTTGTCTGTCTAGTCTTGTCTGTCTAGTCTTGCCTGTCTAGTCTTGCCTGTCTAGTCTTGCCTGTCTAGTCTTGTCTGTCTAGTCTTGTCTGTCTAGTCTTGTCTGTCTAGTCTTGTCTGTCTAGTCTTGTCTGTCTAGTCTTGTCTGTCTAGTCTTGTCTGTCTAGTCTTGTCTGTCTAGTCTTGTCTGTCTAGTCTTGTCTGTCTAGTCTTGTCTGTCTAGTCTTGT
The DNA here is from genome assembly GCA_944588485.1 of Phosphuga atrata. Classification (NCBI taxonomy): domain Eukaryota; kingdom Metazoa; phylum Arthropoda; class Insecta; order Coleoptera; family Silphidae; genus Phosphuga; species Phosphuga atrata. The sequence goes on from CALYMW010000109.1 coordinate 12,981, forward strand.
CTGTCTAGTCTTGTCTGTCTAGTCTTGTCTGTCTAGTCTTGTCTGTCTAGTCTTGTCTGTCTAGTCTTGTCTGTCTAGTCTTGTCTGTCTAGTCTTGTCTGTCTAGTCTTGTCTGTCTAGTCTTGTCTGTCTAGTCTTGTCTGTCTAGTCTTGTCTGTCTAGTCTTGTCTGTCTAGTCTTGTCTGTCTAGTCTTGTCTGTCTAGTCTTGTCTGTCTAGTCTTGTCTGTCTAGTCTTGTCTGTCTAGTCTTGTCTGTCTAGTCTTGTCTGTCTAGTCTTGTCTGTCTAGTCTTGTCTGTCTAGTCTTGTCTGTCTAGTCTTGTCTGTCTAGTCTTGTCTGTCTAGTCTTGTCTGTCTAGTCTTGTCTGTCTAGTCTTGTCTGTCTAGTCTTGTCTGTCTAGTCTTGTCTGTCTAGTCTTGCCTGTCTAGTCTTGTCTGTCTAGTCTAGTCTGTCTCTTACAAACAAAATGGGGAAAAAGTACGATAGTTTTCAACAAGCATCCATAAAAAAGACCTCAAGAGAAAAAGGCGAACCAACAGAGAGACATCCAAAGCTCTGAGATATACATTTACAATCCGATCCTGAGGGGAAACTCCAGCGCCGTTGTTAGCCCAGGACATGTTTACGATAGCCTCCTCGATAGCCTTACGATTAGCTTAAAAAGCTAACCCTAGCACACGGTAGGACAACTGGTCTTTGCATAATCCATGATACCAGAATGGCCTTCCATAAAAAAATTTAGAATATACATTCGCCAACACGAATGTGAATATACGGGTATACATTTCATAGGGAGGTAAAACAGATACGCCAACAGACGACCTAAAAGAATAGAGCGAAGTCAAAAGCCGCAAAAACAAAGGTGCGAATGAAGGAAGCAGAGAGAAAAAACAGTCTGAAGCAGTCTTAATAAAAGCCGACGGGAAAACATATGCGGAGCTACTAAAGAGGGTAAAAAATGAAGTTGATCCTGATCCTTCAGGAAGCGAAAAGCAGCTCTCAGGAAAACCAAAAGCGGAGAACTACTCCTTGCGGTAAAAGTGGGCAAGGCAGAAAGTCTAAAAAACATGATAAAAATGTAAATGTGATCGTTCACATCAGGAATCTAGACTCAGTAACTACAACCGAGTAGATAGTGGAAGCCATAAATAAAGTAAAAGAGATCAAGAAAGAAGATATTCTCGTAAAAAATCTCAGTCCAACATACGGAGAAACACAGGTGGCGACAGTATCACTCCCCAACAGACAAGGTAAAACCCTAAGAAGAAAGAAGATTAAAAATAGGGTGGGCACTCTGCAGGGATAGGGAAAGGGTAGAACTAGAAAGGTGTCATAGATGCTGGCTGCCGGGTCACTACGCAAGTAACTGCAAAGGGCCTGATAGACAGAACCTATGTCATAGGTGCGGCCAAAAAGGACACAAGGCAAAAGGGTGCGACAAAGTACCCTACTGTCCGATCTGCGATAAGCAGGGACATCGAGCAGACACTGAACTATGTCCAATATTAAAAAATGCTCTAACGGGGGCAAGACAGGCATGATCAGAACAACATTCAAAATAATCCAGATCAACCTAATTTGATGCCGAGCAGCACACAATCTGCAGATCGCAACGGCCTCAGAGATGAAAGGGGATATGGTCTTAATAAGCGAACCAAACATGAAACTCGCAACAGATGCCAGATGGCTCATGGATGACAGAAAAGACACAGCGATCTGGATTCAAGACCAAAAGTTGTCCGTGGTAAGTACTGGCCACGGATCAGGCTCATATGGCTGGAGTTGTCCTAGGTTATAATATATAGTTGTTATTTCTCACACAACAACTGTCTGAATCTCTTGAAGCTGTAAGCCAGAGTCTTAAAAATCAGAAAAAGAGGAATTATTATAGCTGGAGACTTCAGCGCAAAGTCCCCTTACTGGAGATCCCCAAGCACGGACAGTAGAGGAAATATCGTCACAGACTGGGCAGCGGAACTGGATTTAAGCATAGAAAATAAAGGTGACACACACACGTTCGTTAGGGTAACTCGTACTCAATAATAGACCTCACCTTCTCCATGATCTCCACTGGCGACAAGTTCCAAGGCTGGAGGGTTCTCGAAAAGGAAACCTTAAGCGACCAGCGTTACATCTTTTATAATTCAAGGGAAAAGGCAAGATCAAAAACAAAAGCATACCCAAAAACAAGTGGCTGGATCTTGGAAAACCTGCAGGAAGAAAAAATTAAGGAGTGTCTAACAAAGGAATTAGAAACCATTAACACATAAGATGCCGATACTCTGGTTCAAATAATGAGTATCAGAAGATATGAAGATGAGTATATGATGAGTATATGATGAGTATATGATGATATGAAGATAAGTGTGCGATGCTACCTTGCAAAAGAGGAGACCAAAAGTTCGGAAAGATTCGAAGAAAGAAAAGAAGATCAAAAGTCAGTGTACAGGTGGACGGACGAAATTGCTGACATGAGAACTACAAGTGTCGCTACCAGGAAAAACTACCAACGTGAAAGAGCAAAACAAACACGGGAAGAAAAAATTAAACTGTTATGTCAAGAATACAAGGGAGGAAAAAATGAGCTACGTCAACTCATTAAAAAATCAAAACAAAGCTATTGGAAAAAACTATACACAGACCTAAAAAAAGACAAATGGAGAGACGCGTTTTAAATTATAAGAAGAAACCTAAAAATGGTCGCAATATCATCAAATAACTATGGAAGGAGTACGTCAGGTAGCAGACGTACTATTCCCTAAACATACACCCTTTCCTTGGTTACAACCTGAAGTTTACACTACGCCCCCCTTTACGGAAGAGGAGCTATCGCTGGCGAGTAAAGGTATTATAAATGGCAAAACACCGGGTCCCGATGGCCTACCACCCGAGATTGTCAAGTTAACCGCTAGACATCAACATAAATTCGCCTTAGACTTATGAATAGGTTGTTAACTGCCGGGAACTTCCCAGCCATATGGAAGCGCGCAAAATTCTCACTAATTAGAAAAGAAGATAAACCGATAGGAGATCCCACATCTTATAGACCTATCTGCCTATTGGATGTATCTGGTAAGCTACTAAAGCAGCTCTTGCTACTAAGGCTAAAGGGAGAGCTTGAAGCGGGAGGCGGTTTGTCCGAAAACCAATATGGGCTAAACCCATATTATATTCTCTAAAGAAGGTAGATCCACCATCAAAGCCTTAAACGCTGTCAATGTCTTAGATCGCAGAAAACGCTAAAAGCGGAACCCAGAGAACCAGACGCATGTTGAAGGATGACAGTCTGACAAGAAGGGGTATATCTCCGTATCTCTTGCGCATGTTAAGAAGCTACCTCAGCTATATCATACTGCTAGGAGACCAGGAAAAAGAAGAGCGACAAATCAACAGTGTCGTCCCACAGGGTTCGATAGGCCCCACCCTGTGGAACGTGCTATATGACGAAGTTCTTACCATGAGGCTGCCATTGGGGGTCACCGTTTTCGACTTCGCCGACGATATCGCACTAGTTGTCACAGCAAGAACAGAGCAAGGCTTAATGCGAACAGCAAATCAAGCAACAGAAATGGCCAGCGCATAGATGTCAAAAGAATAGAATAGAAGTCAAAGAACCTAAGTCTACCTCCAGAAAAAACCTAGGCTGTCCTCCTCACAGGCCTTAGACAACTTAGCCCCATAAATTTAATGTGGAAGAGGCTATTATAATAACAAAAGAAACTCTCAAATACGTCGGAGTAGTGATCGATAAAATGCTATCCTTCATGGCGCACATTACCGAAGCGGCAGGAAAGGCAATGAGAACACAATCAGGCATTCAGGAACTCATGCCAAACGTAGGGCGGCCTAAAAGCAGCTCTCGGAAAATATTTATTTCGGTAGTCCAGTCTACCATGTTGTACGGAGCTCCAATATGGGCCAACGAACTAGACAAAAAACGAAATCTCCAAAAACTCGCAACCGTTCAGCGGAAAATGTCTATACGTACATGCAGCGCTTACCGGACGGTCTCAGGAGAGGTCGCCCAAGTCATCTCGGGAATATCCATCATAGACATGTTCGTCAAAGAGCGGAAAAAAGCTGCACGATGGAAACTACAGCATACAGAAAAAATAACTGGCCAGAGAAGAGCTTATCGAAGAATGGCAAAAAGATGGCAACTAAGCTACAAAGGACAGTGGACGCAAGGCCTAATCCCAAATATATCGTCTTTGCTAAATAGAAAATTCGGCGAAACTAGCTACTACCTTACTCAAGAACTGACTGGCCACGGTAGCTTTAGGGATTAACTCTTCAACATTGTAAGAACAACAGACGACCTATGTGTTTACTTCGTGGAAAGAGGTAGTGTAAATAACACATCAGAGGTGTAAATAACAATCTGTTTTTAGCTACCTACAGCCAACTGGTAAACTCCATAAAGGTAGGACTTACCTGCACGGAGGACCAAATCAAAGCGGTCCAGAAAGCCATTCTGGATGCAATTGTGAATGGGGAGAGGAGGGCTTTTAGTCCAGGATGGTTAGCACTGACTTGAGCAAACCAAGAGACTGCTGAATGGGTGAAGGGCCTTGAAGCCCAACTCCACCCATGGGAGGGAGCCGATCTGAAGATTGTTGAAGTGGCAGAGATGCCGCGCGACGAAATCTTCATCGGCTACTTCCCAAATAGCATAGAGGAGAAGTCCGAAAGGATTCTATCTCTAGTCTAGTCTCTAGAAGGTCAAAACGACCTCAAAACTTCCACGTGGAGGGTCCTTAGGAGAAATCCAATAGGCCCAACGCTGGAAATGACCCTGTCGTTGTTCAACGCGTCGGCAGGAAAAATCAGGGAGTTCGGGTCCAGGGTCGACTATGGCTTGATCGACTATGGCTGGACAGATCTCTGCAGATCTCTCACCGTCCGGGCTGCCCACCCTGAATGAATGCAAAATATGCGATACCAGGGTGGCGCATACTAAAGCCACGGTGGAATAGGGACAGATCTCTGCAAGGGACGGAATTACAGCTCAGCACTTCCAAATCCGGCGCTGGGAAGGGGTCAGCAGACGTCACCATAAAAACAATGGCGAAGTCGCAGGACCCTAATGGCTCTAAGAAGCCTAAGAAGTCCGGCGACTAAAACCTAAAAAAAGAATGAGAAGCCATGTTGTGGTGTCAACAGATAAACCTGCATCACTCTAAAGCGGCGACCAGCGCCCTGCACATGGCCTTCAAACATGCAAGTGTCGGTATTGGTTTTATGCAAGAACCATGGATTAACCAGGGACTTGTCAGGGGCCTACCTACTGACATATGTAAGCTGGTTTATGACACTAGCTGTTTTAAACCAAGAGCAGTGCTGATGCTCAGGAAGAATATCAATTTTGTACTTATTTCAGAATTCACCACAGGAGACCAGGCAGTGGTAGTCGTGGAGATCCCGACGAAAGGGTGCAAGATGCACATTATTTTGGCCTCGGTCTACTTTCCAGGTGATATGGACAAGCCTCCACAAGAGGAAACTATACTCCTCGTGCACTGGTTGAACAAAACCAACAAACATTACATTCTGGGCTGCGATGGGCATCATACGGTGTGGGGCAGCACGGATACAAATAATAGAGGTAAGCAATTACTCGAATACTTATGTACTAACGATGTGGCGATCGTTAATAAGGGCTGTAAATCCACCTTTGTAAACGCAATCAGACAGGAGGTTTTAGATTTGACTCTAGCTGATGCTTTTACAACAGAGTTAGTCATAGATTGGCGAGTTCTCGACGAGCCATTAATGTCAGACCACCAAAAGATTGAGTTTCACTTAGGTGAGGCACACAATGTGGTAATAGAGCGCAGGAACCCTAGGTGTACTGATTGGGAACACTACAAGGAGATCCTCAGACAGGAAACCGAAGGTCTCCGCCTCATTATAAATACAATAGACGAGCTGGAAGCAGCATCGTCTCACCTAAAAGGCGTTCTAACACACGCCTACGACTAGCAGTCCTCTCAAAAAGATGCAAAAATCAAGGGCTGTTCCTTGCTGGAACAAAGAGCTAGGACGTCTGAGAAAGACGGCCAGGAAAGCCTTCAACGGTGCGAAAAGAACAGGCAACTGGGAAGCCTACAGAGTAGCACTTTCTGATTACAACAAAGAATTGAGAAGGTCGAAAAGGAAAACCTGGTGTGACTTCTGTGAGGGCATTGATCAATGTGCCTCCACGGCAAGGCTGAAAAAGGTTTTGGCAAAGGATCGCTCAAATGAAATCGGGCTTATTAAGACACCGAGTGGTAAGTATACCAAAGATTTAGAGGAAAGTCTTAGCGTTTTACTGCAAACGCACTTTCCTGGCTCTAAATCAACCATAACTGGTGAAGGGATAACGCGGATGAAGCGCCCAACCAAAATCTGCAAAAACATGGCAACATCCATGTTTACTGTTCAGAAAGTCGCATGGGCTGTGAACAGTTTCAAGCCATTTAAGGCTGCCGGACCTGATGACATTTTCCCGTCAATGCTGCAGAAAGGGATCGAAACCATAGCCCCCTGCATTGCTGAGATATTTAAGGCCAGCTTTCGACTGGCGTACATACCGCTGGAATGGAAAGTGGAGAAGGTGATATTCATCCCTAAGGCAGGGCGCAGGCCTCAAGACCTGGCAAAGCCCTACCGACCAATTAGCCTCACTTCCTTCCTCCTGAATACAATGGAAAAACTTGTGGACAATCAGATACGGTGCAGACCTCTTAAAAGAAGTCCTCTCCATATGCACCAATACGCTTATCAGCCAGGCAAATCCACATTGGACGCTCTATACGAGATAACGAACACATTGGAGGCAGCACTGGGCTGCAAAGAAATTGCAGTAGGTATCTTTATAGATATAGAGGGAGCGTTTGACAACACAACCCGTTTATCAATAAGGAATGCAGCCACCAACAAAGGGATCGAAGACCCTATCATTGAGTGGATTCAAGACATGCTGACCAATCGTAAAATTACCGCCGCACTGGGGGGATCTACGAAAACGGTAACCTCAGAGAGAGGCTGCCCACAAGGGGGGGTGTTATCGCCTCTGCTGTGGTGTGTTCTAGATGTGCTAACAAAGAACAGGGATAAGGCGGTTGGTTATGCAGACGATGTTGCCATCATAATAAGGGGTAAGTTTGCTAATACAATCATGAACCTTGCACAGAGCTCACTTAACACCATCAACTGTTGGAGCAAGAAGGAGGGCCTTAGTGTCAAACCAAGCAAAACAGTAATGGTCCCCTTTACCAGAAAGAGGAAGCTGAACTTGAAAGCTCCGGGCATTGAAGGTCAGGCGTTAGAGTTTTCCGAGGAGGTGAAATATCTAGGGGTAACCCTGGATAAGAAACTCACTTGGAACTCGCATCTGAACAAAACGCTCTCAAAAGCCACAGCGGCCTTTTGGATCTGCCGTAAGCTTTTTGGGAAAACATGGGCACAAAAACTCAAAATGGTCCTATGGTCTTACACACCAGTGGTAAGACCGATTATCACCTACGGTTCACTCGTATGGTGGTACAAAACAAAGGAAATAAAGACCCAAAACAAGCTACAAAAGCTTCAACGGCTTGCGTGCTTGGATATAACAGGAGCGATGCAATCTACTCCAACCACAGCAATGGAAGTTCTGTTGGACCTACTTCCACTGCACAAACAGGTAGAAAAAGCGGGTCTTCTCAGTGCTCTGAGACTAAGGTGTACATTCAGTGACACATGAAAATAAGGGAACAAATCGGAGAGAAATTTCTGAAGCATCCCTGGGACGAAATGTCTACAGAATACGACTTTGACACAGCCGTTGACGTGGTCATCAATGACCGCCAAAGCAGTGTTCAAAGTTCAAAGAATCGAAAACCTGAAAGACAAAGCGTTCATGTGGTACACCGACGCATGAAAAACTGCTAAGGGTACAGGAATTGCCATATACAGCCGGAGTCACAGGGAGTCCACGGCATTGGGCCAGGCTCCCAGGGTACTACAGGCTGAAATTATAGCCATTGAAAGATGCGCATAAATCTGCCTAAAGAAACGTCTTAAAGGAGTGCAAATCTACATCCTAACGGACAGCCAGGTAGGTCTAAGGAATTTAAAAGACCACAACTTTAATTCCAAGGTAACCTGGAACTGTAAACAAACCCTAAAGCAACTGTGAAAGGTAACAGACTCACGCAAATGTGGTCACCGTGTCACCAGGGCATATATGGGAATGAAATGGCCGACGCACTCGCCAAAAACGGGGCCGAGGCTCCCTTCTTGGGCCCGGAGCCAACTTGGGCTTACAAGGGCCCACTTAAGGCAGGGGGCTAAGAAATGGGAAGAAGAGCAAAAGCAAACCCACTGGAAGAACACGCCAGGACAGAGGCAAGTTAAAATGCTCATAAACTCTACTCTGCCGCAATAACGCAGCAGATGCTAAGCTTCTCTAGAAGAAAAATCAGAACTTTTGTAGGCATACTCACAGGACATTGTCCGGTGAGATATCACCTACACAAAATGGGAAAGGCAGAGGCAGTTGCCTGTAGATTATGTGAATCAGATGAAGAAACCGCTGAACATATAATGTGCACATGTGTAGCGCTAGGACACATAAGGCTTGCCCACTTCGGGATCGCAAGATTGACCACCTTGAAGCTGAGTAGCAAGCCTCTCAGGAATATCTTAGACTTCGTTCACGAAGTTGAATTCCTGGGAGAGTAATTGTAGTAGGGTCAAGCACAATAGATCAAGTTGGTCGCAGTGTAGAAAGGCTTTGTAGTCAAACGACCTCCACAAAAAAAAACAATATCTTTGATTACTGGAGGTGGGAAACTGAAAGAGAAGCAGTCGAAAAAGTCATGGAAAAACCCTTTAGCGCCAGAACAATAATCCCATACATGCTAAAGGGAAAACAAACTGGAACAATGTAAACAGTGGTGTGAGAATGGAAGTTCGCGTAATATACCATTTTTAGAATTTGTGGACTTTTTGTAAAATTCTTAATGAAAATATTGTCCTATTTAGATTGTTAGCCAAATGATGAATGTGGGTTAATAACACATATTTAATTTAAATTCTGTCCTTGAATGGTACAATTTTTAAAAACATTTATTGTAACATTGGGTGTTTCTTGAGCAGTAACATATATAGTGTTACTATTTCTGTTGCTATCAAATTGCAACTGTGTGGCACTAAAAGAACATCCAGGTAAGTTGATATTTGCTTGCTCAAACCCAAGCATTTTCGACTCTCCAATTTTTCTTTTTTAAGAAAGCGTCAACATACCCCTCTGCGAGAGCAGAAGACTTTCATCCACTATGATTTTTATCGCCACAATTGGTGGATGGCCAAATGTGTCACACTACTTCTTCGGAAACAAGGTCCAGTATATCCAGTATATAAGTATATAGTAAGATCGGAGTTTGGTAATTTAAGAAATGTCGCAATGTCTTGTGATATTCTCCCCATAATATTAATACCAATTGGACTATTAATACAATGACTGTTACGAAAAGTTAGGACAAATATTTTATGCGTAACATAATTAGGACATAAATTAGCATTTTTTGTAAATAAGTCAATCCAATGGGGATCTGTATTTGCGAACATTCTTGGAATATATTTTTTTTGTATTAGATACAGACACAATGATGGAATCGGATCTGTATTCTATGTCATCGAAGGACATACCATTAATTCCTGACACCTAAGTGCACCATTGTAACCCATTATTAAGACGATCTAAAATGAATACTGTTACATACAAAGCTACAATATACATACAAATTCACCCACCTTTATAGCCAGGTAAAACTTATCATCTACATTCTTAATAAATTTATAAATATCTTCGGTTAAACTGGAAAAAGACATTAAATATATAGGCAACCAAATGTACGCATCATGTTATATATTTGATTTGTGGCCTTGATTTATCTTCTCCTAATATAACCTAATCTAACCATCCATTTTGTTCAAATCTGTAGCTACGGTGGCGTTTTTTCATAGAACTTATACTTAAGTATAAGTTCTATGCGTTTTTTACGCGCCACTTGAGGTTTTAGGCAAATTTCTGTTAGCTTGAATTGTGTCACGGGGGGAGGGGGTGGGGGGCGCTGAACATTTCATATTCCTATTCCAGATTGACCCGAAAAACAATAGTGCAATAGTGCAATGATAATAATAGAACAGTTGTATCAGAAAATGTTTTACTTGCTTACTTCGAATTACAACTTAAGGTACAAACCTACAAGTATATGGAAGACATATTCTAAGCTGAGGTCCTGTTTAAGTATATATAAGGATGTAGACTTGTTTTATTGAAACGGATATCTCAGGGATATGCACCTAAAAAGTCAAAGAATTTAGAAGAATAGACCCGATATGGTGATTTACAGTTTTTCGTATTGCGGATATCCGCAATATCCGATTTGTTCGGCAACAAATTGCTCACTGTACTTGATCTAGATGTACTTGATAAGAAACCGTTAGAAACGCTGCAACCAATTTGACATCTATCTATTATAGTTTTGTAAGGGAAATTAGCTCAGAGAACGTTTAAGTTATTTATAAAATAAACAAAAAAATACAAAAAAAGTAATCAAATATATTCGACTTTTTCTTAAAACGCCTTAATTATTAAAATTTATATAAAATAAGATATCTCTAAATGCACTACTGAAAGAGATCGTTATATTAACTTGTCGAGTTCAATTTGCGTAATATCTACGTAATACGATTTTAAATGGAACATATAAAATTCTTAAAAAATAATACACAAATTTCAACAATATTCTTATCGCTTTATAGCTTTGATGAAATAGTACATTCATTTTATATAATCACTAATATATACTACTAAAATATAAGAAAAATTATGTGTATCCCCAACGGGAAGGTCATTCAAACGGGATTAGTTCTTTATATGTTATTGCAGATCAAACACGCGTATCGTTTTATTTTACGTAAACAATAAATATTAGTAAATAATCAAAAGTGATAAAGTAGCAGTAAAGTTGGAAGTAAAATTTTTTTTTAGTTCAGACTGTGCGTTGTACACGAATTGTATTTGAACAAATAGTAATAAGCCGAAATATTGTAAGTGAATTTTTATCGTCTGGAGATGTCGCATAGTAACTAAACATATTACGATTCATAACGTATAAAATAGATGGCACACTACTCGAGAAATTACTAAAAACATTAATAAAAAACAACTGTACTTATTATCAAAAGCAACATGCACAGAAAGGAAACATAAACGATATCTTATCTTCATCTTATCATAATAGGCAGTCCATTGAACATTGTTCAACTATCAACCGCAACACTTGTTTAGATTTGTGATTTTTTTCTGGTAAGTTAAAAACACGTATCCAATTTTTAAGCGATTACAATCCAGGTTTTCCCGATGGGCATTGTGTCAATAATTTGTTAATAAACTTGCGTTAAAATATCTTGAATTTAATGTAAATTCGTTAAGTAGCACTTTCTAAGATTATTTATTTCAATAATTTTTAAAGCGACGTAAGTAAAATAAAACTAATATCAGAGTTTATTTCTTCTAGACTTGTTTGAATTCAGAATTCAGTTGTTGGAAGCTCATTAATAATTTTTTATTACACTTTTAAGATTATGTAAGAGTTGAAAATGAAATAAATTTTGTTTTGTACCATTGTTAAAATCTTGTTTTATGATTTTATAATAGTTTTATTTGTTAGATCAAGATTTATCAATTTTTAATATAATAAAATAAACATTTTTAGTTATAGTTATTACATATAATTTTAGCACAGTGACTGATTTTATTCAAATATTTTTTGTATAATGAAAATTGAGAGATAAATATTAATTAATTTGTTCAAACCTCAGTGGTAGTTGGAAGCTAAAGTCTATTACATTCTAAATATTTTATACTATATATTATATATATACTAATATTTTATAAACTTCGTTTACTTAAGTGCTTTGAAAAACATCTTTCTATATAATCTATTCTAATTCTAATCTATTTAACATAATTTTCTCAGCATAAAAATTAATTATTATTTCTAATACTAGTAGATCTACTTCGCATGAATTAATGTGATCAATTAATTGCACGATTAGATTTTACTTTTAAATTAAGATTTATATTTTATTATTGGTATTACCGACATTAATTCTTAATTAAATATACAATTGTAAATATACAATTCTAAATCAAATATATGTCGATAACCATTTGTTTCTGTTGGTGACAATAAAGATTATTATTATATGTCGGGGACATATGTACCGCCCCCGACATATATAGATATATTTAATATGGATTATATTTAACATGAAACGCTTAATTAAAGCAAAAGTGTCTAAATAATTAAAATATTTCTAAGCTATGTCATCCATTTCTGAGCGTATTTACTTTTAAGTAAGCGTATTTATTCCATTTACTTTTAAAACTTGTACGTTTTATGATTATTAATAGGAATTTCTATATTTATGGCACGTTTATTGAATACAATAAAATTATTGTATTGTGGAATAATTCAAACCAACCACAACAGCAACAACAAGTAACACGATCAAAACTGTAACAGATAAATTAAAACCTACGCAAACAGGGAAAACAAACTGGTAACCGAAACACTAACTGAACAGAATATAATGATTGTAGCAGTACAAGAAATCAGATACATAGACGAAGAAGCTTTCGACTCAGATTGACAAAGATTAACAAAAAACATACCATGTCTGGGAACGGACTTCCTAGTAAATCACAAAGTATTAAACTCGGTAACGAAGTTCGAATCAAGAACTTCAAGACTGGCAATGTTAAAACTCAAATGTGCTAACACAAAATACGCGATGATAAATTTCCATGCTCCAACAAATAAAGACAATAAAACCAATCCAGAAAAAGTAAGAATCGAATGGGACCATCTGGGAGACGAACTAACAAAAATCAAATAAAACGAGACAATACTCATTTTGGTAGGGGATTTCAATGCACAAATAGGTAAAGAGAGGAACTACAGAGAAATAGTGGGCAAACCCAGTTTACAAAAATACCAACCAAAATTGATATATGCAAAAACTTCGGGCCCCAAATCATGAGCACATATTAATAAACCTAACCTAACCTAACCAAAATAAAAACAAAAGTATTACAGCAAGAAATCCTACCAGTACATTCAGAGTGGACAACGTACTTCTAGAAGCCAACAGAGAAAAATATCAGGAAATGTCGAATGTAGAAACAACAAACTGAGAAAACATACGGAACACAATTGCAGAAAGAGCAAAAGAGGTGACACACCGCAAAAAGACGAAGAGACATCGGTGGTGGAACTTAGCCTGCGATAAAGCAATAGAACAAAGGTCTAAACATTGGACAAAATGGCAAAACACTAAGTTAGAGATAAACTGTGGAAACTTCCGAGAAACCAAGAAAAACACGGCTAAAATAATTAGACGAACCAAAAGGAATTTTGATAAAAACACAACAGGGAGGATAGGACAAAACTTTAAGAAAAACAAAACCAGAGACTATTACATCACATTTAGGGTCTCAATCCAAAAATATCAGACACCGAACATATGTCTTCGAAAACCAGACGGCAAAATAGCAGTTAACAATATTGAAAACTGTGAACTATTAGCAAAACACTTTGAGGAAATCCTCAACTGTGGAGCAGCTGAGGGTTTCGCAACAAGATGGATAACAACCAAAACAGGAGTTAACTCTAAATCACCCAGAGATGTACAAGATACCTGAAAAAAGTATCTGAATACAAGATGCAGGATACTTTTAAGTAATGTATTTGAAATAACAGATACAAGATACTTTTGGAAAAAGTGTTTGAAATTCTGATACAAAATACTTTTTAAAGATATAAAATATTTTTTTGAAAGAAAACATACATTTATTAATTTTATGGTTTATTTAGCTTATTTAATTATGAACAGTGATCATGGGATTAATCGCGTAAATATCAAGAAAATATTATATTTTTAAGGTTGTATTTGAGATTTAAGTAAGACCAGTTCTTCAAACATTTTATCACTCATTTTTCTTCTATGAGGTCTCATTATCATCCCACCAAAAGAGAAAAGTCGCTCCACAGGAGCGGAACTCGGCAAACAGGTGTTCAATCCAATGGACTGTAACCCCCAAATAACTTCTTTTATAGGAAGACCAATTATCAGCTGTGCTGCACACAAATACTACAGACTTCAAAGCAATATTTATTTTTTCCTTGAATTCATTGTATTCATCACTAATCCTATTGTTGATTGAACGACGGAATAAAACTTACATTTCCACGTTGTCTTCGATTATTATGATCTTTTCTTTAGAAAATATTGTAATCATTAAGCAATAATTTATTTAACTTAAGACTTTGGAAGTTTGACACACACGAAACGACTTAAAACTTGAAATCACATGTCAGCACAATAAAATACAGCGCGACGACGGCGGAAGGCAAAATTAACTAGACAAGATATAAAAGTTACAAAAAGTTAAATACAAGATACAAAATTAAAATTTAAAAAAGTATCTAGATATAAGATAAAAATACTTATTTTGTATCTGTATTTCAAAAACTTGTATCTAACTTGTATCTGATAAGTCACATCTCTGAAACCACCGGATATAAATGAAATCAAACTAATAATTGCAGACATCAAAAACAACAAAGCAGCAGGGGAGGATTCCATCGCAGCGGAAATGCCAAAAACGTGCAACCCGAGGATGGTAGAAAACATCTGTACATGATCAAGAAGATTTGGGAGGAAGTAAAGATCCCAGGGGAGTGGAAAGAAGCAATAATACAACCGATACATAAGAAAGGAGACAAAATGTTAATAACTATCGAGGAATCTCTCTACTACCGGTAGTGTTTAAGATACTATCCAAAGCAATATTAAAAAGGGCAGAGGCGCAATTAAATGGCCAAATCTGGGAGTATCAAGGGGGCTTCAGAAAAGGAAGGTCATGCATAGAACAAGTAATGTCTCTCAAAATGATACAAAAACACTACACATTAATCGGAAAATAAAATGGTAACAATATTCGTAGATTTCGTAGAAACGCGTTATTCAAGGTACTGGGGATATTATTCAAGGGGATATGGGATCTGACAACAAGACACGTAAACTAATAGAAGCAACTCTTACTCGCACATATTCCAAGGTGAAATTTAAGAGGCTGCTATCGAGACTAATCAAAATTAAAGCGGGAGTCAGGCAAGGAGACGGGATTTCATCATTGTTGTTTAACTGTGAAAAAGTCATAAGAGAATGAAGAATGAAGGTAGGAGGGAAAAACTTCAAACGCATAAACCTAACTAAAGATACATACACAGAAAACCCCATAACAGTGGACCCATTACAGTGGCTTTTGCAGATAGTAATATTAGCAAACTCAGATGAGGAAGCTAAGGCCAAAATTGAAATTCTCATAGAAATCGCGAAGAAAATTGTCCTACACATATCTTTTGAAAAGACAAGGTATGTCACTATAGAACAAAAGTCTGCTCAGAAAAAAATTCAAACTTGGTACGCAGAAATTGGGCAGAAATTTAAGTATTTAGGAGAAATAATAACACCGAATGGAAACGGCAAAGAACCATATGACAATAGGGTCTCAAAGTTAAAAAGACCATACTTTTTATGCAGAGGAAATTCTTCTCCTAAGAAAAAGATCTAGCAATGATGGGAATAACGGTAGAGGACATCAACAAGAGAAACACAGTAAGAGAGAAGATAAGAACCTACGGCGATTTCCCCCAAGAGAGACAAAGATGAGCGGCACGGGATCCTGAAATAAAGAAAAGACAAATCGAAATGATGAAAAAGTACTAAGAGAAAAGGAAGAAAGAAACTGGAAAAAATAAATAATATAATAATAAATATTGTAAACATACTGTTATTCTTAAGTGTAGTCCAAAGTGGCCAAATATTTAAAAAAATGGAACTATTAAAATAAACCAGTATGTAAAACAAAATATGCGCCAACTCGATTTTATTGTCAAAAACATGAATCTCGTTCTTTTAAACGATTTTGATTTCTTGATTGATTTCGTTCGATGATTTCGTTTTATTCCAAGCCATTTATTTGTTTTTTTGTAAATATTATATAATAGATACTTTTCTTCTGCTACGTATATTTCCATGCTTTCCATCTTTGATTTGTAGACTGTTTGCCAGAGATTATGACTGGAGACTTTGATGTATTTGATGTTTAGTGAGTGTTGTTTGGAAAATTCAATTATAGAACTCAAGTCGTCTCTAATGTCTTTTTCTAACCGATGTGTCTTAGTGAGGGAGAAGTTATTTAGGTCATCTGCGTATTGGTAGAATTTGCATCGTTTGACATATTTTCCGAGGCTAATCGTAATATATATGAAGGCAAAATAACAGTGGGGAGTGAACCGATCCCTGGGGGACACCACTAAGAGTAAAGCCAAGTTCAGATAAACTACCGCCTACTTGCACTATCTATTACTGTCTATTTGTTAGAACTCCCGAAAAACAGAATCGATTGCTTGGAGAGCCAATAGTGCAGTATAGATAGTAGCATCAGCAGTATAGATAGTAACATCAAATGCCTTGCTGTAGTCTAATAGTATATCTGCTGTAGCTTTATTATTATCAAGGGCTCTAGTTACTCCATCTGTAATATCCAGTAAGGTTGTAATACAGCTGTGATTTCTTGTAAAACTTGACTGCGTAGAAGAGAGCACACTATTATGGTATGGAGAAATGCTCGTAGCTGCGAGTCAAAGAATTTTTCTAAAATCTTCGATAAAGTTGGTAAAAGTTAATTAGACCTGTTTTCCAAGAACTCATGTGCTTCAATGCGTCAAGAACGGAGCAGCTTTCACATAAAATTGAGAAAGAGCAGTTGGATTGCTCTTCCAAGTAACGCAATGCGTATTGTATAGCTATAAGCTCCGTCTGGAAGATATATACTCTATTCTAATCTGCTTATAATGTACCTCCTCTCCGCCAAAGTAAACTTCAAAGGCGGCCCCTGTACCACTGTTGGATTTTGAACCGTCTGTATACACCCGAAGTTGGAGAACATTCGTAATTGACCAATGACAGGTCCGAAGGGTGAAGGAATGCCTGAGTGTTGATGATAGGTTCGAAACCAGCTGAGGTTAGACATAAGCCCAAGACGTCTCTTATTAATAAATCATCTGCACTGGATTGCGAGTTATAAAGTGCAAACTGTTTTAGGTGGATGTCGACCGGAAGAATACCGGAAATCACGCAGGCCGCCTCATTGGAGACTTGCGATATGTCTTGGCTACACGGATAGTAGTGAGGCGCTGTACTCCCAATAGCTTAAGCTTTCCTTTAACACCGCAAGATCGGTGCCAAATAGGAGCTCCATTCAGTAATGCTGGTTCAACCGCACCATGAAATATGTCAACTATTTCTGATCTCCCTAGACCCCATTCCTTTTTACAGCAAAACCCAATCGTTGACTAAATTGTTTCACCTTACCACATGCAAGGTTTCTGTATTCCTTAAAGTTAAGCGATCTACAAATTATTACACCCAAATACCTGAGATAATGTTGGCATTTTATGGTTGTGTTCCCAAGAGTGAAAAGGTGACTTCTCTGTCTTAATGATCTGCCGAAGAATAGGGCTTCAGTCTTTTTGTTATTGAAATATAGTCGGCTGACCATTGTTGAAGACTTGCCAAAGCAGCAGCGGTGATCTTCTTTAATCCCACAATGCTGTTACTTCTGCAAAGCAGAAGAGTGTCATCGGCATAGGCTATGATTTCGTATTCTTCGGTACCATAAAGAATATTCCAAAAACCTGGTCCAGATTTCGTGCACTGCGAGAACACTCGATAACACTAATCAGGTAAGACTTGACAAACGAGATTAGACACCCAAGACTGGAGAGTCAGTTATGAATAGACAGAAAAGGTGGAATAGTTAGGCTAGACAGACAGATTATACTGTCAAGATTATACTATACATAGCTTAAATTATACAAGGAAGAATTTGTCTAGACTTTCAATTAGTCATCTATTTTAACGTGCGTCTCGTACTAAACATATTTAAAGATGTAAGTAGACTAATCTGTTAAATTCTCCTTCTTCTCAAATTAAATTGAAATTATATGAAGTCCATACTGATGAAGGCGTGGATGTTCATAATTATTATCATTTATCAAGTTATGTCATTTCTTGTGACCTCGTAGTCTCTCTTAGCAGTAAAATGCAGGAGCCACAACGAACTTATATTTTATTTATGTTTTTAGTCAGGAGCCACACCGTAATTATTTTTTATTTATGTTATTAGTCAATTTGTGAATTAAAGAACATAGTTTCCTTAATTCTTTTCTTACAATAGATATAATTCAAAATTTGTACAATTTATTGAAATGGTATTTTGTACAATATATTTTAGTTTTCTTTCTATAAAAGTCCTTTTACTGGTCGATAATGCGCCCAGCCATCCTGTGCTATGTATATATCCTTCATCTAAATATCCAACTGCTATTTTTGCTGTAAAATATCGCTCTGTTGATTCAGCCATTGGATCAGGGTATAATAGCACCGTTTGAAATTTATTACATAAAACATGCATTTCAAAATATTTTGGATCGGGTCGAGTAAAGAAATGTGGAAGCATGACAAAATTATGACATTATGGATAATATTACACATGCTTCTTTTATCCCAAGACATACCATTCGGAGAAAGATTTGGTGAGAATGCGTCAAAGAACGGATCTATATTTTAAATACAGAAATACAAATATTGTAAAATTACTACAAAAACTACAAAAGCATAAATGCTACAGAATATGCAACACGTAGAATACAAAGAGATAATAATCATAACTAATATCCTTGAATAAAACTATTTTGTTATTTATCAGAAAATGAAGGGTTTATTACATTTATTTTATAATCCGTCTAATACTAATACTAATTTGTTATAATTATGTGTCCAAATTTAGGTATTAATAATGTTTTGCAATTAAAGTATATTTTAAAGTATATAACTTAAAGCAATCTGCATTAAAACGGTTTATTAAGCGTTTTATTAATAAACATTTAATTACGTTTTATTATTAAAAAGTAAAAGTTTTTATTTTTAAAACGTTGAATTAAAAAAAAAAATAATACCAAAAGAGAAAAAGAGTCTTTAAAGAACATTTTTAAATGCATTTGAGCAAGAATTTATATAACATTAACATAGACATTTTTTTAACTGAAAATAGTTAATTGTTATCCTAAACATAATTAACAAATAATTATTTATGGTCTGATACGGAAATATGTGAATAGTTGAATATCTGAATAAAAATATCTTATAGATTTTGAAATGGTACCAACGGACGAAATGCCAGTTGAAAGAAAAAAACCACGAAAGATATGGAGAAATTTAGTTGCATATTGGTTTTTAGGTTTATGTAATAATTATGGATATGTTGTCATGTTAAGTGCAGCAAATGACATACTGCATAAACAAGAAGGTGATTCCGTTGCTGTTAGTGATACATCAGATTTGTATTGACAATTATATGGAACTTGATTTTGATTTTAGGTGAACAACGTGCATTTCAGAAATGAAACTGGTGGGGAGGATCATAGGGACTGCAATTATCTATCAACTGGAGCTATTTTATTGGCTGATATTTTACCGAGTTTAATTATAAAATTTGTTGCACCTTTTCTTCCATTTTTCGTCCAGTAAGTTAAATCAATAACTATACTAAATGCTTTAAAGTTTGATAAAAGCTTTTATAAATCCATTCGATTGGTATTAAAAAGAGAAAAGAGTAGATATTTTATATTTGATGAGAAAAATTTGTGATTGAAACAAATCCTAGTAATAATTAATGTACATTAGAAACAAAAAAATTTAACATAAAATTTTTTCTTATTTACCTACATTATTACAATATACGAACAAAACATATAATCACATATTATTATAATTATTAACAAAAGTAAATAATATATCACATACAACATAATGTAGTAGTCTTTAATATAGTACATACTACTATCTATGAACGCTGATCTATTAATTCTATTATATACAAGTATACAATAAAGGTACTCATGTTATAATCAAATATTATTAATAAGAGCACGAAAATAAGAATTTATATAGATTTAATGCATTATTGCCCACCGGGGCCTTCGTTCCCATGTAGTGTGGGGCTCACTGTTCGAGTTCTTCGTGACCAGCATACCCGCTAAAATCCCTCCTCTGCCTCTTCACTACCCTCCACCGGGAACCGCGTGAGCATTACTTCAGGTGGGTGGTGGTGTTTGTCCTATTTACTTCCATTCTTTCTTCTTGTTTTCCTTTCCTCGTCTCGGTTTCGTCTTTCGTCTTCTGCCGTATTAGCTATGCAGTCGTGTGCTTAACTATTTTTCCGTCTTTTCGTCACATGTCTAGTCATCCATGTTAACTTCCTTGTGTGTCGTGCGATACTATGGACGCCTTCCATTCCCTCTCCACTTGCTCTTTTCCCATCATGATTCCGGTTATGTAAGCTAGTACTGCATCCCAGTTATACTCACTTTCTAACATAACTTCCATGATATTCTGTTCTTTAAATCTTGCACCGCCTAATGTCTCCACGAGTCGAGTTCTTTCATTCTCTGATTCTGTACACATGAAGATAGTGTGTTGTGCGTCGTCTGGGATATGACCGCAGTAGAAGTACTCCGTAGTGTCCCTTTTTTTGAACCGTTCGTGGTATGCGTTAAAGCACCCATGGCCAGTGAGCGCCTGTGTAGATGGTTACTCATATGTCCGTGTGACCTGTTGTACAGTGCTGTCACGTTAGGGATAAGGCTGTGTGTCCACCGTCCACTAGTGTCGCTATCCCATCTTGTCAACCATCGGTCCATGAGTCTCTTACGCGCTCTCTGCTTGGCGGCCGCCCTCTCATGCTTTACTTCATTTTTTGCTCTGTGCTGTTGCAGCTCTTCGTAGACTTCTTGTTTCTCGCGAATCAGTAAGTCTATTGGGGGCATGCTTGCAAGTAGCAGCGCCGGAAATTCCTCTTAAGGGATTTCTTCTCTGTACTCCTGTAAGTTGTTTTTTCGCTCTGATACACACAACAACTCTGATATTGTCTGGGCCAGGTGCTTTCCCTAACAGTAATAGTTTCCTAGTCTCAAAGATTTCCTCTACACTGAAAGGTGTCATGAGAGTCTCAGTGGCTTGCCATTTTTCTGCCGGTCTTCGTACCTGAACTGGAAATAGCGTGGTATCAATTTCTCTCATCCGTTGTGGGTACGATATTCGAGGTATCAGCTGTCTACCCATTAGTGTTTTCGTAGCAATCCGGTACGGGAGTTCGGGCCAGCATTTCTGCTTGCTACTTTTGATGAACATGCGCAATTCTTTTCTCGCTTTTTTGAAATTCGCGCGCAGCTCCACGTCACACTAGTAGTAGTAGTACAGTGAGTTAACATTCAATGTTCAATGATGTAATCTTTATATTTTCTACTGTTATTAGTATTATTGATTTATTTAATATTAAAATTAGTATTAGTATTATGACATTATATATTTCATATAAAGTAATATTCAGAATAATCTTAATAATCCTTCGTAGAAAGAAAACATACCGCAACAAACCGCAGAAGTTGTTTTCTTTTTTAGTTTGTACATTTAGATTATATTTCTAGACTTATTTAGACCACAAGAATTCATTCATATTCATATTAGGATTTGAAATTTTGCTTGGGTTTTTTTTTTGGTAATCTGCTACTAAAATGTTTTTTTTAATCCTAGATAACTCATTTTCGTTGTTTCATATTAGGTTGTTCCATATAATCTTTTAGTTCAAAAATAAAAATCTTCTTGGAAAATGTAGATTGTAGATTCGCTGACTTGTTGTACTGCGACGTTTATAGATATATTTTGCATTTAGAGCGCCTCCTCTAGTCCTGATTCCCTTGGGAATTGTAGGATCTGGGTGGGATTCCAAGGTGCATCTCTCTTTCAGAGCAATGCTCCGCAGTCCTTGAGCATATGTAAGGGGGTTTCCTCTGCTGTGCTGTAGAATCTGCAATTGCCATCTTCCTCAAGGCCTAGGGTCTTGAGGTGTTTTCTAAGTATGCTGTTCCCAGTCAGGACTCCTTATCGTTTCTGGTTAAATGGTCCTAGCGTAACTTACAATTTTCTTAGTCCTGGGAGCTCTTTCCACGATTTATCCATTGTTTCCTTATTTCCTCATCTAAGCTGGATGGTGTTCATATTCATATCGCAAAAAGTTCCGAAACTATAAACGGATTACTAGTCCCTTACTTGCTAAGTTATCGGCTTCTATTCCCTCTATACCAGTGTGTCTTGGTACCCAGTATACTGTTACTTTATTGTCTCTGCTAAGCTTTATTAGCTTGGATCTGATGGTGTATGAGCTAATAGCCTTGATGGCCGCATGACTATCTGACAAGATTAGCAATTCGTTTTTTGCGATTAGTCCAGGTTAAATTGTGCACATCTTTCGATTGCATGTACCTCTGCTTGGAAGATATTTGGGTAGATTCCCATGGATTCGAAGTATTTGGTACTAGTTGCAAATACTCCTGCACCAGATCGTCTTCGAACCGTCTGTATACGACTTGGTGGCACTTGCTCAATGTGGTATACTGAGGATTCGGTGATTTATTCGATTTTGCACTCTGTCTTTAATTTCCGCGTCTTCCAGGCCTTTGCTATTGAAATTTGCGCCTAGATACTTGAAGTCGTTCACTTGTTCCAAGTTTTCTTGTCTTTGTATTCTTGGTGTACCCGTTCTACTTTGCACTAGCGTCTTTGTTTTGTCGATGTTGATTTGGTTGCCGATTGTTTGGGCAGCTGATTTTAGTGCTGCATAAGCTTCTTTCCATGTGGCCAGTCTCATAGTCCTTTTTCGAAGCAGTCGTCGTCGTTTTGTTCCGTCGTATTACCGAGGCTGTTTATCGAAATTTTTAGCATATCTTTTCTTTTACCAAAAATGGCTTGCTAGCCTATTGTTTCAACCCTCCTCCTTTATCCGGCCTTGGGACCGGCAACAGCACCACTGGGCTACTCAATCCACCCAATGGACTGCAGGCGGAGTTGGCGGGTCAGATGGGTGGGTCAACATACGGGTCAGAATGTTGGCAGTTGACGGAATCAGCAAGGAAGAAGATAGACGCCGTAGAAATGGATTTTCTCCGAAGAGCATGCCGAATATCTAGGTTAGAACACATACCAAATGTAGAAATTAGACGACTCACAAATAGAATACACAAAACAACTGAAAGAATAGAAACAAGGCAGCTTATATGGTATGGACATATGAGGCGTATGGAAGAACACAGGTGGCCAAGAAAGGCATTTGAATACTCTCCACTGAATTAGAGGAAACGAAGAAGACCAGCGACGACATTGTTAGATGGAGTTATGGCAACGATGAGGGACCGGGCAATCAATGAAGATGTCTGGAGAGGCAAAAACATGTGGCGATCGAAACGCGGGATGCGGCAGAAGCTGTAAGACCCCATATATATATATATATATATATATATATATATATATAAGCTTCTTTCGTGGCTCGTTTTAAGTGTCCCAATATGTAAATATCATCCGTGTATGCTGCGAGTTGTACGGATTTGTTTATTAGCGAGTTGTCTCTCCCTATTCCAGTTCTTCTTATTACATGCTCCAGGGCGAGGTTGAACAGCGTCGGTGCCAACCCATCGCCTTGTTTCAGCCCTTGTCCACATGTAAAGCTTTACTCTCCTATTATATTTGAGGCAAAATGCTTAAGTCTGTTGTCTGTTATCTTAAGTTTGTATCCGTGAATATATTGCACACCAGTGATACTCCTCTGTTGTTTGAGCATGTCATCCTAGCGCCTTTCTTGTATATAATATGCTCTCGTTCCATTCTTGCGGGTATGCAAGATCTTCTTCTTCTTCCATATTTCCATCAGGAGATTGTGTAGGTAGCATGCTAGCTTTTCGACGCCCTGTTTCAGTATTTCGCTATGTATTTCGCCGATGCCTGGAGATTTGTTAGCCTTTTGCGTGTTGATTGCTGTTACTACTCTTCTATAGTTGGTACCATTGTGTGTTTGCTGTCTTGCTCCATTGTCAGTAGCTCTGCTTGTCTAAATGGTGTTACTGGAGCTATAGTTTACGGTCTACTATCTGTTGTGCGCGGATTTAGAAACTTTTCGAAGTACTTGTGTCCCTCTATCTCGCGTTGATCACTTGATTTTTCCCGTTTCGTCTCTGCATTAACTTGTTTGAGGTTTGAAACCTTCTCTTCTCTGGTTTAGGTGTTTGTACGCATCTCTAGCATTGTATGCTCGAAAATCTTTTTCCATATATAGGATTCGTTTGTTTTCGAATTTGCGCTTCTTTTAATGTAATGTGCTCTCTTCGTTCTCTTGTTTCTATTTGAAGCATTCATTTATGGGCGTTGTTTCTTTGTTCAACGCTTTTTCTATATTCATCGTCACTAGGGTGTACTAGGGTCTCTTTTGCTTATGCTGTCTAATTCCTAGTACTTCCTGTGCTGAGTTCTTTACTATGTACTTCCTTCCTCTACATTTATATTTGTTATTTTTCATCTATGCTCGGTTTTAGTTTTGTGCTTGTTTGCTTCTATTCGTAACGTCTCGATATTTAGCCTCTATGGTCTCTTAGACTTGGCGCATGCTTGCGTTCTGATTCGGCATCGATATTTAATGCGTACTAGTGAGCGCTCTGAGGCAAAACAGTCCCCTCTCTGTGTTCTTACGTCTAGTATATTTGTGGCCCGTCATCTGTTAATTAACACATAGTCAATTTGATTTTTTATGTTGCCATCTGGTGAGATCCATGTTGACTTGTGCATGTCTCGATGTGGAAACAGAGTTGAGCTGATTACCATATTCCTGCCTGTTTCGAAGTCTATTGACAGCTCTCCATTGTTGTTGGCTAATTCATGTAGAGTATGCTTTCCAGTTGTTCTTCTATACTTTATTTATGTTCCGATTTTGTCGCTCATATCCCCTAAAATAATTTGAACGTCACTAGATGGCGAGGAGTCATAAACTCTTTCTAGCTCATGATAGAAACTTATCTTTGTGTCATCGTCTTGCTCCTCCGTGGCGCAATGTACATTGATGATCGTTGCATTCGTGTGACGTGTATGAATTAGTAGTTTACATATTCTTTCATTGACAGGTTGGAAGTCAATGATTGCTGGTTTCATAGCTTTGTTTATGATGAATTCTACTCCAAGTTCTTTGTTCCCATCTGTTTTTCCATTATAGCAGATCGTATATGATTTGTAGTCTCTGATACCTTTGGCTATCCATCTGGTCTCTTGAACGGCTGTAATTGCTAGGTCGTATTTGTTGATTTCTTCTTCGAGCGATATTTGTCCTTCTGGTTTATTGAACGTTCGTACATTCCAAATTCCAAAAGAAAATTTCTTGTCCGTTTGCTGATGTCGTTGTTTTAGGTTATGGTTGGTTCTCTTAAGAGGCGTTGTTAAGGGTTTCGTAGTGTTTTTGTTTTTCCAGGGGCGGGTTACTGGCCACTGCCCTACCCTCCTCTTTTACCCGGGCAAGTGACCGGCTGCCTCGGAGGATTACCTACTCAATCCACCAATCCTCCTCAGCAGGCAGAGTTCCTATTATCATCTCCTTAATTGAGTTTTCGGAAAATATTTTTACAGGTATTGCTTTAAAAGAATAGATAATGTCTGACCATTAGGTCGGTAATTTTGAAGAAGATTCTAAATAGCATATCACGTTTTCAATTTGAATTTTTGTAAAAAGATAAAATCCTTGTTTTCGTAATTCTTAGATTATGAGTTGTTAAAAATCCTGCCTTTGTCATAAAAAACGTCATAAAAACAATGTATGTACCTTCCAATTTAGGAGATCAAATGGTTTGAGTTGTGTATTGATGAGTTAATCAATAATTGAGGACACTTATTGTTTTAGATAAATATATCTATAAAAATAGATAGTAAATTTAATTGTCATGAATCATGAAGCAATAAAAATATTTTAGTTTAAATTGAATCATGACATTTGTATCAATCTAAATGTAAACAATAATATCTAAGCAAAATCATTCTTTGTTATGAAATAAATCTTTTAAAGTATTTAATAAAACATATTGGTATAAACTTTTTTTTTAATTTCAGCGTACGTGTTACAATTTGCATAATATTAGCAAGTGCAGGATTTCTAGTTGTAGCTTTTAGTACAGCACAATGGATGTCGATTTTGGGGGTTGTTCTAACATCATTTAGTTCTGGTCTTGGCGAAGTTACGTATCTACAATACAGCTCATTTTATGATAAGTAAGTTAAAATAATTCATTAAAAAAAACTTATTTATATATCTTGATATTTATTGAATAATTTTCTTCTTAGTTCTATTGTGTCTTATCATTGAAAATTAAAAAAAAAATAGTGATATGTGATTACTAGTGATATATCCGACGCCGACGGGATTTTATTAAACGATCGTTTTTTCCCGAATCCAGCTGAGTTTAATCTACCGCATACCGGCGATTCCCAACACATCAAGGTATATTTCGGGATTCTAAGAACTTAGATACTCAAAAAGTACAATGTAAAGACCTCTCGCACACTAATATGAATAGAACGGTTTTTGTTGAAATATACTAATCGAGTAAGGTACCGTCCCTGAACTCGAAAGGGGTCAAAAAATCAAGATTTTTTAAAATTAAGAAAAATTGTCCAAAAATGCGGTTTACGTCTTGAATTTTTTCCAATGAATTGAACAAAAATTTAGGTTTTTTTTGACGAGCCTTACCAAGTTCCGCCCCCGCAGGGGGCGGCTGTAGGTGCGTTTTAAATTTTTCACTTTTTCCGTAAACACTCCGTTCCTCTTGCGCGTCGAAACGGGAAATAGTCATTTTCTGTTGTAAAACTGAACGGGCCTTCGACCCGTGTCTGTCTGCCACTCGCAAGTTCCACACGGCGTCCTCCAGGTGCCAAAAACAGGAGATCGTTTCTAGCACCTTTGAGGAGCAATTTTGGTCCGCGGCTCGATTTTTTTACTGCGTTCTCTTGCCGCGTCGATTTCACGTTTTTTGACGTCATGCGAAAAAGTATGCGACCGTCGGTTCACCCGGTGCGGCGGAAAATGTAAGCGAAAAAAAAAAGTTTTTTTTCATCACATCTGTGGACGCCGTTCTCTTGATTGAAGAGCGCCTTGTCTCCAAACCGGTTCGTTCGATGCGAGATGTTTACCCGCAACCGGCGGTGGAAGAATCTGGTACCTTCGGCATCCTGTTCCCGCTCTGGGTCAATTTTAACACAAAAATCGAAAAAACGCGATGTTTTTTTCACCTAATTTGCGGGGTTCCCTCTCCCGGGATACCCAACAGTCGGATCGGGACCGCACCGGCACCAATCGATTCGGCATAGTGTCTTTAAGTTTGTTTTGGAGTTTAATTGCGATTGCGCGCCGGATGGCGCCGGGAGGCCCGAAAAACCATGTTTTGCAGAAGTACGCGAGAATCCTCTGGGATTCGCTAAATTAAATAGCAGGGCGTCGCGGTGGTGGTTTCTGAATAGAGAATGAAAGGGTCTATAACGCGATAGGAACGACGCATCGCTCGATTGCATTTCGGGGCCTCGACGCCCGTCCAAACTCGAAACGAATTTTTCAAAATTGAGCAAATTGAAACCTTTAATATTCTGTGAAATGTTTGCCTGTGAAAGAATTGTATTGCTCTTTTCAGGGATTATAGACCCACGTGTCTACTTTCGAACGACATCTCTCTCGGCGCGTTACACCTCCGGGCACGTTCCGCAGGCCCCATTTCGCAGTCACTTTTTTTTCACCTCTACAAACGAAAACGCGAAAAGGAAAATTTACATTTCCAGTCTGAGAAGTGTATGCCCGGCTAAAAGGCCAACAGTATGGCGTTTGAATTTCTCAAATCCATCAACGGATTCGCACTCCAGGTCAAAAAAACTAAGACCATTGCTTGCTGCTGAATCGCCAATTCACACTTACAGCTGATCATTCTGACACTATTTTCGCTCAGGTTATGTGCAAATGTCATTGTTGAAGTTTATCCGTTTTTGATTATCCGTGTTCTTGTAAGAAGATAAAATTTAAAAAAAGAATTTAAATCAAAATTCTGATTTTTCGCTCATTGTTAGGTTGAAATTCAAATGAAATTCAAAGAGATATCTTGAAATCTCTAAATTGCTGATTTCGGCGACTCTGGCTCTTGATTAGCAACACATAGCAACGTCAAAATTCGCAATTTTTCACAAATTTCTACAAGAAAACGAAGATTTTACACTTTTCTTTTAGCAGATTCTTAAAATTCAGACCATTTTACATCAGAAACAGTTGCTTCCGTTCACATTTGAATTCTAAAATTTACTTCATAAACCGCAATATTTACGAGTTTTTTGTAAGAATAATTGGAGTTTTTAAATTAAATTTAGATGCCAACGATACAAACATGAGTCTTCCTCGAACGTATAGCAACAATTATTTAGAGTTATTGGCGAAAAACTGTCAGTTTTACGATTTCACTTTGGAAACAACAGCCGTTTCAATATTTACCGGCATTTTCGATTCAAATTCGAATATAACTCATCAAGTTCTATTAAAATATGTTGCATGAATTTTTTGCGGCTGACGGTCCAGACGTGGCCGACGTTTGAAATCTTCCTCCAACTGTTTACTTGATTTTCAAACATTTGTGTTTTTCATTTCCCTACATTTTTAATAAATTCTTCTAGCATGAATCTCATAGAGTAAACTTATCATGCCTTTGCAAACCGTTTTACCAGGATTTTTTTTAAATGCAATTCATTTGCCAGGATTCGGGGTGGCTAGCAACGGTTGCATAATCAACTCCGCCCCACAGAAGTTTTCTTCCATTTTCCGTGGTGAATGGTGTCCGGGAAAATTTTATTTCTCAGATTTGTTAAAGTTGGTCAATTCTACATTAGAAACAATTGAATATTCTAGCAAATTTACACTTCTACCTGAGTAAAGGTAAGCTCGGCCATATTTGATTAGAGTTTTTACTGATTTTATAAAAGAAAACTATTGTTTTACAAATTTCTGATTGAACATTCTTGAAATTCGGCTAATTTTACATGGGGGACGCCGTAAGTTTTTGGGTCATCTGGTAATTTAAAATCAATTTTCCAAACGGTGAGAATTACGAGTTTTCTACAAGAATAGTTAAAAATTACACATTTAATTTGGAATCTAAAGTTGTATTCCGCGACTTACTAGCGTTTATAACAAAAGAGTTATTGTTGAAAAACGATCAGTTCTACCACTTGACGGTTGAAGGAAAAGCCATCCCGAAATTTATCCGGTTTTTCTTTTTAAAATCGAATAGTGCTCATTAAGTCCTATTGAAATGTGCTGCATGAACTTTTTGCGGCTGACAGCCTCGACATGACGAGCGTTTAAAAATGTCGTCTATTTTTCTGGGGGTTTGCATGTTTTGGGTTTGCATGAAATATTTTTAACACAGATCCAAAGCGCACTTTCTTTTAACAAACCCATTTAGTTTTATATAGATTGTACATGTTTCTATTGAAATTGACATATTTGTGGTCGATAGCCTTGACACAGGATTTTTTTTAATAAAGAAATACTTGCAAATATATTTGTTGTCCAATTTTCCGGAGTCTAATAAACATGCATTTAGCGCTATTTTATAGAGCAAATTTTCATCTCAAAGTTGTGTCATTTTCATTTTTCCAAAGCGAACCGTTTGGCCGAAATTTTTTTTTGCAAACGAAAAAATTCAAAAACGAAATTCAGAGAAGGGTAAAATTATTTTAAAGAAAGTTTCACAAAACGTGGAACAATAAAATTTTACACATTTGTAGATAATTAGTCAGTCTATGATATCCCTCATTTAGTTTTGCAAAATATTTTATCTGGCGGCAGTCGCCGCCTCAAACTCAAAGTCGCACACGAGGTAAGACATTCAAATAACTATAGTTTAAAAACTTGGACAGTTGTATTCAAAATTCTTTCAGGTCGGCGTAGCTTATAGATCTTTCTATTGAAATTTGGTATTCTCGTGGCCGATAGCCTTGACACAGAATTTATTTTTTCTGACCAAGACCACATACCCGCGGCAGCGTGTATGTGGTCTTGATATATCTGGTCTTGACTAATCTGCTTTTAATTCACCCCATCAGATCAGGTAAATCAAGACAACATACGCGCGGCAGCGAGAACTCTGGTTTCAATATAGGTCAATGTGAAAAAGGACCGTTGGTTTAACCCCCGTAGATTAGGTTTCCCGCCGCGAAGCGGACAGATAAATCAAGACAACATAAGCGCGGCTTAGATTTGGTTGCCCGCCGCGAAGCGGACTGATAAATAAAGACAATATACGCGCGGCAGCGCGAACTCTCGATTCCATATAGGACAGTGTTGCAAGGACCGTTGGTTTAACACCGGTTAGAATAGGTTGCCCGCCGCGAAGCGGGCAGATAAATCAAGAAAACATACGCGCGGCAGCGCGAACTCTCGATCTAATATAGGACATTGTTGCAAGGACCGTTGGTTTAACCCCGGTTAGATTAGATTGCCGCCGTGAAACGGACAGATAAATCAAGACAACATACGCGGGGCAGCGCGAACTCTCGATTCAATATAGGTCAATGTGAAAAAGGACCGTTGGTTTAACCCCGGTTATATTAGGTTGCCCGCCGCGAAGCGGAGAGATAAATCAAGACAACATACGTGCGGCAGCGCGAACTCTCGATCCAATATAGGACAATTTGGCAAGGACCTTTGGTTTAACCCCGGTTAGATTAGCTTGCCCGCCGCGAAGCGGGCAGTTAAATCAAGACAAAAACTTGCAAATATATTTTTTGTCCAACTCTTCAAAGTCTACAATAAGCTAAAGTGGCAAAGTCTCTTAGCCTGAAAGAAAAGCGAAAGAAAAATTAAGACAAACTACAAGCGGTAGCCCGGCCCAAGAGATCAAAAATAAGATAAAGCTGTAAAGCTAAATGTTGGTGTAACCTAGGTTAGGCTATTAGGTTACATGTAGCAAAGCGCCATAGAAATCCAGACCACATACGCATCCCTCGAAGTCAAACCGGAACTGATACTAATGGATTCAAATAGCAACAACTCGAAAACTGCAATAGATATAATAAAAATTCTTTCAGATCTATTAAGATCATAGATATTTCTATTGAAACAATTTGACCATTTTGGAATTTTCATGGCCGATATCCTTGACACTGGATTTTTTAAATAAAGAAATACATGAAAATTAAATCAAAGTTGACATACATTGAGTAATTTATTGGTTATTATTTTTTTTGTGAAACTTTTAGTTACATAATTTTGCTAAGTGTTGCTAATTGTCTAAAAGCAAACTTACTATAATTGGAGGAGTGATATTGGAAATCAAGAGTTGCCAACCTTCATGAAAGGAGGTTACTATATATGATGAAGTGAAGTTAGTAACTAAGGCTTGCAATTTTGACGAAAAAAAAGACAACAATGTAACTTGAACAAATAGTTGGTGAGATTATGTTTGAGTATGTTGGTAACTCAAAAACACAAGATACCAACTTGATTAAAACAATATGTTGGTTATATTGAACGTCAAAGTTGACAACATCAATGTCACTTAATCAATTTAAAGGTTATGAAAGTTTTAGTGAGATTTTCAGTAACTTTTTACTCCACAGCTGATTTTTTATCGTCCATGTTGTACACCTTAGTAACTAATATCACATCGTTAGATATAGTAATCTTTTTATGAACGTTGGGAACATTTCATTTCTAATATCACTCCTTAAATTAAAGTCACTTTGATTTCAGACAATTGGTAACATTATATCATTAAGTACACCTCAAAAGTGTTTGATTATATTATTTTACAAACCTGACAGCATTAAAATCATTTGAGACGGATGAATTATTAGTTAGTATTCTGTGCAGTAGGAGTTGTACATCTTGCAACTCATACAACCTTAGCTGATGCGCTTTCTACAAGAATTGCAGCTAGCAAAAATGCAGCTAGCAAATCGCAGCTAGCAATTCTGATTACTCTTTCATATAAAATATCAAAATTCATTATACAATTTTACCCTCATCAATTATTCCACCTTTAGCAACTATTCCATTCTTTTCAACTCTTCCATCCACAATAACTATTCGATTCCGAAAAATACGATCCACATGTACTAGTCTCTACACTAATGATATACGAGTTTGAGGCAATCTTGAATATGTCACCATACACGGCTTCGTGACATAATCAAGATTGCCTTAAGGGGGGAAACCACATTAGGAGGTTGTTTGATACTGATTTTTTAGGATTTTTTTTTTTGGGTGGGAGGAATTAACTAGAATTTAATCAAATTTTCACATCATTTCATTGATATTTCGAACAATTTTTGTGATTTTTTTGAATAATTTCAGCCAAAAATAACAATAACAAATAAGTTACGGTATGATGTCCGCCGAAGGTTGTAAGTATAGTTTTCCAATTGCGTGCAGTGTAGCCATTTCAATTTTCATGTGAAATCAAAAAGGTTTTGATTTTACATAATAATTTATTTTCTAAGAATATGAATTTATTTTCTAAGAATATGAACCTCATTTTTCCTCTCGATTTTTTTTACTAATTATGCAAGAAAAAATACCCTTAAAATCATTATATCATCTCATAAGTTGGTTCATATAATTCGAAATTTTATAAAGAATAATACTATCAATTTTCATAATGATCGGTTCGACACTTTTTGAGTTAGATTGCACGCAAATGTGAAAAAAGGAATTTCGAGATAAACGAGGTAATCTTCCGCTCGAGCCTGTACCATCGGGTACAGGCTACAGGCTATGCACTCGGTTTTATGCTTATAAAATCTAAACGAATGCGAATTTCGATTTGAAATTTTGACAGAATATTCTTGGATAGTTAAGCTAACAATTTATGCAATAAAAAGAAAATTTTATTTTTTGAACCTCCTAATGTGGTTTTCCCCCTTAAACCAATGTGGTTTTATGAAAGGTACAGGGACAATCGATGCTATTCACGCCACTCGTCTTTTAATGGAAAGTCACTTAGAAAAGAGGAAACCACTCCATATAGCCTTCTTGGATCTTGAAAAGGTCATCGACAGGGTACCTCGTGATCTAATATGGTATGCACTAGGACAGCATGGGGTACTAGAAGCATATGTTCAATGGGTTCAGCTTCTTTATCGGAATGTTACCAGCTACATCCGATGTGCTCAAGGAAACTCCGAAACTTTTCCCATCAGTGTTCATCCCCTTGTGTAAAAAAACGACAAATTAATTAAATACATGCGCTACATTTCTTGACATGTTGATTGATTAACGATTATCTCAATTGGCAGGCATATTATATGTGTATTCTATAATTTTCACAATTCAAAAACTGCGCATTCAATTTGCCATGAATAAAGAAATCAAGTGCCTTAATGTAGTGGAAAAGTTGCAGAAATCATTTGGTGAGTCGAGTATGAACGAACTAGCGATTTACAAATGGTATAAACGCTTTCAGAATGCCGTCAATCAGTTGAAGATAATGAATTTGGAGACCTCGAATTTTAACCACTGGAAGAATCGAAAGGGGAACGAAAGTAGTTCTCGATAACCGTAAAATACCGTATATCGTATGATTTATCGTATATCACGGGGAGGCCGCGGAAACGACGAAATGCGAGAAAATCGATTTTGTTAAAATCGTTATTTTTTGAGTTACAGCAAAATTTAAACACGTTTATGAAAGCATTTTTGCTGCTGATTACAGATATACAAATTATATTTCGTTAGCTCTTTCCGTTCACTATCGCCTACAAGAATTGATGACATTTTTAAGATTTCGGCAAGTCATGAATTTCCCGCGGACAATCTAAGTGTATCACTAGCAAAATGACCTTCTGAAAACGATGCCACAATCCGTTTTTGATTATCTGCATCCGTTTCCGAGACATCTACTTAGCAAATCGAGAATCGGGTAAATTTCTGTTTTCAGAAATTTCTCGACGAATTATTAAATCTTTCCTCTAGTGTAGTTTCTGCTTGCCGAAAATAAATTCGCTGCTTTTTACCGTTCTCGAAAAAAAACGAAAAAAAACGAAAAAGCACATATTTTTCGAACGAAATGATAAAAAAATTTTGTTGAAAAAAAATTTCGTGATTTTTTTTTTGGTTACCCGAAGGAAATCGAAGTGCTAAAAGCGGTTTTCCAGTTTATTTCGCTCTAAAGTTACAAATAAACAAGTTTAATATATTTTTTCGTTGTACACCATCTCGCATTTCCGATTGATTTGACGCTGTAATTACTTTTGAACGGCTCACCACAGACACTTCTAGTCTTTACCAGTCCATTCATCGTTCCAAAATTGGTCGGAAAACGTATATAACATTCCCTAGGAAGCTTTCAGTTAAGAAATGCCATCGACACAGTTAGTGGTATCTATATGGTAGGGAGTGGGAGTGGTATATAAAAAACATTTTTGCTGCTGATTACAGATATGTAAATTATATTTCGGTAGCTCTTTCCGTTCACTATCGCCTGCAAGAATTGAAAAAAATTTTAAGAAATTTAGGCGCTCGAGTAGAGATCTCGGAAAGTCGTGAATTTCCCGCGAACAATCTTAGTGTATCAATAGGAAAATGACTTTCTGAAAACGATGCCGTAATCCGTTTCTTATTATCTGCAACCGTTTCCGAGACATCTACTTATCAAATCGAGAATCGGGTAAATTTCAGTTTGAAATTTCTCGACGAATTATTGAATTTCCAGACAATTTACACATCGACTTGTTCGTCTTTTAGTTGTCTTGTAGCAGTGGAGTAGTTTCTGTGTGCTGAAAATTATTTCGCTGTTTTTAACCGAAAATAACCGAAAAAGCACATATTTTTTTAACGAAATGATGGAAACATTTTTGTTGAAAAATTTTATCGAAATTTTCTTCCTGATTTTTTTTTAGGTTACGCGAAGGAAATCGAAGTGCTGGAAACGGTTTTCCAGTTTATTTCACATGTGGTAACATAACCTATACAAGTTAACTTTGTTTTAAGTTTGTGTTTGTGTTTAGTTTGATAAATAATATGAGTTTGGATTTTAAACACCAAATTCAGAAACTGCAGGGCGTTAAGAATAGGAGTAAATGGAAACAACGGCAAGTCGAACTGCTGCTAATTCACCATGATGTCTAGGAATGGGTGGTTGGTACAAAAGTTATTCCAGTTGTAGGTAAGAAGGTAAAGCCGAAGATGCAGATTTTATTGAAAAACTAAAGGAATTCAAAAAGCTTGTTGCGTTGGCTCAATTAATTTTAGTTAGTTCATTAGATGAGAATAATGTAGAGCTAACAGCTACATGCAAGAGTTCAAATGAAATTTGGACAAAGTTGCTAAGCATATATGAGCAAAGCTCAGGTCAAAGGGTTGATCGGTTAATGGATGAGTTTTTTAAAGTCACGAAAGATCCTTATGAGAATATAGCTACACATATTGCGAAACTTCAAAAGATTTTCCATGAACTTAATGACGATTTAGAAGGTTTAGTTAAAAATAAGTTGCCAGACCTTTTACTCATGAGTAGAATCATGTCAACGTTACCAGTTAATACTTTGAATTTAAAAGTGTGTGGGAGTCAGTGAAAATTGAGGATAAAACAGTCAACTTGATAAAACTGCTACTTGAAAGATTGCGTTTAATTGAAATGCGACTCCCAAATAAGCATGATGAGGCGATTGCCCTAGTTGGTGGTGGGACAAGAACTCATGAGGGTAACGAGGCTAAAAGGTATAATAAAAAGACTAAGGTACTAAAGGTATAAGTGTTTTAGGTGCCATAAGGTTGGACATTTTTCCAAGTCCTGCCCTTTGAAGTCAAACCAAAAACTAGAGGACGTAGGATAAAGAGAAAAGGATATCTCACATTCACACGGTGAAGCTTTCATTACAATACATGATGTAACAGAGTCAGATGGATGGCTGGTAGACTCAGCAGCCAGTGTTCACCTTTGTAACAGAAGAGACTGGATTGTGAGGTATGGAGAATTTGTTTACCTCAAAGAGATACAAGTTGGAAATGGACAAATCATTTTGTGATATGGTAGAGGTGTGGTAAATGTAGAAATCAAGGCTACAGACAATAAGTGGGAGAAAAACCATTTAGAAAATGTTTGGTTTACACCTGATATTTCCAAAAATCTTTTTTCTGTTGGTAGCGCTATAGAAAAGGGTTTTAATTTTGTAGCCGATATGAAGGGCTGTGCACTTCAGAAAAACCGCATTACCCGACTTACAGGAGTAAAAACAAGTAACGGATTGTATCTATTGAACATGAGAGTCTGTGTACCAGAACAGGCTTTATCATCTGCGACAAAAATCTCACTTCAAGTTTGGCATGAACGCTTATGTCACCAGAATATGCAACATGTGAAATGTGTCTTAAAAGAGCATAATATTGAAATGTGTTTGCCTTCAGTTGAAGAATTTTGTGAAGGTTGCATAATGGGAAAGCAGACAAGAGCTTCATTTCATGACAGAACTGAGCGACCTGTTGCACCTGGTGGCTTGGTAAGTGGAGATTTGTGTGGTCCCATGCAAATACAATCAATTGGTAACTCAAGGTACTTCCTGTGTTTAAAGGACGATTTTTCAAAATTTCGTCGTGTGTTTTTTCTTCGTGAGAAAAATGAAGTTACTGAATTCTCAAAATATTTATCCGAGAGGCTATAACTGCAGGAATACGAATAAAGTGTTTACTTACGGACGGAGGCGGTGAGTCTGACAATAAAAACGTAAGACATTTGTAAGAAGAACATGGTATTTCTTTCCGCGGGACAATGCCCTATACGCCTGAGCAAAATCCCACAGAGCGGGAAAATAGAACTTTAGTTGAAAGTGGAAGAGCTTTGATACGCATTAAGAATTTACCTATTCGACTATGGGCAGAAGCAGTGAATACAGCTACGTTTGCAATAAATAGAACAGGCTCAGCACAAATAAAGAATAAATTTTGAATTGGTAAAACCATACAACATTATAGATAATCAGATAAACTTAATAAAGACGGAACAAAGCTTGAATATATAAATATATTCAACCTTTCCGGAACTCTATAATACTAATGAGTCTTTTTAGGACTACCAAAAACAAATCTCTTATGAAATTTGTCAGTTATTCTATAGCTTTCAGTCCACCTTCGTGGCACTCAACAAAAACCATAAAAATAACATTGATTTTTAAGATCAAGGGATTTTAAGTGAGTGATTTACAAAATATTGTTCATGGAAGCAAAGCTGTGCTGATGAGAGATAAATCTCGAAACGCGTCCACAGATGGCTATCCACTCAAGGTATCGGAAAGACATGATCTTAAAAATCAATGTTATTTTTATGGTTTTTGTTGAGTGCCACGAAGGTGGACTGAAAGCTATAGAATAACTGACAAATTTCATACGAGATTTGTTTTTGGTAGTCCTAAAAAGACTCATTAGTATTATAGAGTTCCGGAAAGGTTGAATATATTTATATATTCAAGCTTTGTTCCGTCTTTATTAAGTTTAAAGAATAAATTTCCTATTGAGCTTTGGACGGGAAAAAGGGTCAAAAGCATAAATCATTTTATAGTTTTTGGAACAGAATGGTATGTTCATATTCCAAAAGAAAATAGGAGAAAGTGAGACAAAAAAAGTACCAAAGGCTATTTTGTTGGTTACTGTGATGAGAAGGATGGGTTTCGTGTATGGCTTCCTGGCAAAGATAAAGTGATAAGAAGTCGTGATGTCATTTATAAAAATGAAGAACCCGTTGAAATAAATTCTAGTGGAATTGTGAAGGAGACTTTAAGTGGTGGTGAACAATCTGTGTCTGATAAGAAGAATATTTTGGAAACAGGAAACATTCCTGGGATCATGGAACCTACCTATGAGGTGGCTGCTGGTGGTGTTGGTCAGCTGCTCACTGAGGCTGAAGATGTTCAAGTGGAAGAAGAGGGACCACCTCTCAATGTTTTCACCACGCCTACTGAAGTTGAAAGAAGATATCCATTGAGCGAAAGAAAAAAAGGTGTCATTTGAGGACTTTGAAGCAAATTTTGATGCTTCTTGTAATACTGTAACTGTAGAACCTAGTGATATATGTGAGATATGTGTTGATAGGTGGGAATAAATTGTGAGCTTAAAAGCTTGAAATCAAATAATACGTGGATCTTGGTTGATCTTCCTAAGGACAAAAATATTGTTAAAAATAAATTGGTGTTAAAATTAAGCACGATGCAAACTCTAACATTAGGTATAAGGCTAGGCTGGTTGCAAAAGGTTTTACCCAGCGGAATGGGTTGGACTATCAAGAAACTTTTGCACCTGTGATTAGGTTCAGTACTTTTAGATTGTTAATGGCAACAGCTGTCCAACCAGGCATGTCACTTAAAGACGGCATTTTAAAATGGTGAGTAATGCGAGACGGTTTATATGGAACAACCAGAAGGTTGCATAAATGAAAACAATCCAGATAAAGTATGTCTTTTAGGCCGCGCATTGTATGGGTTAAAGCAAGCGTCTAGGATATGGAACAAAAGGGTGGACGAAGTCCTTTATAAAATTGGATTTAGAAAGTCTGAATATGAGCCTTGTGTATATTTTAAGGGTAGTAATAAGGATCTAATCCTGCTTGCCATCTATGTTGATGATTTTATTTTAGTTTACAAAAATTTAGAATTGTGCATAAAGGTAAAAGATGAACTGGCTAAGGAGTTCAAAATCAAGGATTTAGGTAAAATTAAATATTTAATAAAATCCGTAAATGGGTAGCTACTAAGCACCGGTTACAGTGGGATAAAACAAATGAACAAATCATCGGTCCCTTTAACTGCTGAACTCCTGCAACTGATAAGGATGCAGATCACAATTGTGGCCGGCCTACTGCCCACTTGCTGACAGGCCACTGCCCTCTACGAGAACATCTATACAAAACGAGGATCTGGAGAGATGAACCACTGAGCAGGCCATGCTATGCAGAGGATGAAACTGCCTCTCATATAATCTTCCATTGTGAAGCAATTGCACGTAGGAGACACAAGCTTATCATTACAGCAAGTGAGATCCCCGTGAAGAACATGGCGCATAGACTTCTAGAACTAATACAGGGGCTGGATCTATTTGCATGAATAGAACATTGAGGTGAAATTGAATAGGCCACAAGGCCGCAGTGTTTTTAAGGCTTATAGCCCTTGACAGCCCAACATCGGTTGTAAAAAGTCTGTAGTTGGGGAATTCAGTTATAATGTTGATAATTTGCATTGAAAAACTCAATTTGTTTTAAAATCTTTAATATTTAGAGCTATACTAGACATATATAATTACTAATAATTAGACATTCATTCATAAGAATAACGCAGTATTATTTAATATATTTATTTATACTACTGTACTGTATTATTTAATTATACTACTGTACTATTTGTGACCTCAGTTAAAGTAACTAACAATTCTTAAATGTAATTTTCAGTAGAGACTTGCAGGATTAAATATATAATTTATTTTCAGGGATGTTGTGTCAACATGGTCGTCTGGAACAGGAGGGGCAGGGGTTTTCGGCGCTTTATCCTATGCGGCTTTAAATAAATTAGGTTTTCGAAACGCTTTGCTAATCATGCTAATTGTACCATTCACAATGGGAATATCGTAAGTAAATTTTTAATGTGGCATTAGGGAAATATTTCTCAATCATTTTTTTAAATTTAAAACAGTATATGTGGCAGAATAGACGGTTTTATTTTTAAAAACCACGTTCTAAAAAATATCTAGTTAGCCATTTTAATATGTATATTTCTACGTTATCAATTTAATTTTAAAACAAATCATAACTAATATATCGTGGGCGCGCGGTTATGTCACTAAACGAGAATTTTTAGAAAAATCGAAAAAAAAGTTTGATTTCACCTCCAAAATCGAATATCGCAATTTTTTTACTTTTAGATTTTCTTGATTTCATCCTCAACTATGTTACAAAATAGCTCTTGAATATTTTCAGACGATTTCTGGTAATTTAGTACTAAAGTAATTGTTATTATCCAAATTGACTTAAAACCTTTTTCTACGCGAGCCCACGATATATAAGATTACTAGGATTTTGTAAAAAGGTTATTGACTGGTTTATAGAATAATAATATAATATAATATGGGCCGTTATCACATGGAGTATCGATTTCACAACTTCCATGACAAATGTTTGCATATATCTCTGTGATGATGCAAACCGTCGCATTGAGAGGTTTGCATGAAGTAACTTTACAGTTTACTGTGATATGTGTTCAAGAAAAAATAGGATTATAAAAATAGCTTTGACATGCTTAAAACTTGACCAATCTTTCGAATATATATATATATATATATATATATATATATATATATATATATATATATATATATATATATGTGTGTGTTGTATTGTTTTCTCGGGGATTCCGCGTTGATGTTGAGGGTTGGTTCTGAAAAGAACCGGATTCTCGACGTTTCGGCGAACTAACATTCGCCATTCTCAAGAGATATATGCGTCCGTGCGGGTCAACGGTTAGACGCATACTGTAATGCGTTGACCCGCACAACCGTTGACCCGCACGGACGCATATATCTCTTGAGAATGGCGAATGTTAGTTCGCCGAAACGTCGAGAATCCGGTTCTTTTCAGAACCAACCCTCAACATCAACGCGGAATCCCCGAGAAAACAATACAACACAGGTATCTATCCGCGAAAACCTCAAATACAACATATATATATCTATATATATATATATATATATATATATATATATATATATATATATATATATCATATATAAGTAAATGGTATTGACAATGAGTTCCAGTTATCGGGACATATATTTCTACCGAATGAATGAGAGTGATAAGTGTGTGAAAATAGTGAAAAGTGCCCATTGTTTGAGAATTAACAATTAAAAAATAATGGACTGTATATTTTTAGGGATTCAAAACAAAGATGGTATTAATAAATTTAGTCTATAGCGATATTTCATAACAAAACAAAACTAAGCTTTTAATTGAATGTAAAATTAAGATCATGCTAGTACAAAACAGTAAGATTAATGATTTAAATAAATTGAGATAATAATTGAACAATAAATTGAGAATAATGCTATTAAGTCTTTGCTCAAATGTGTGACCGTTGGATCCTATTAATCGCACCGGTCTTTCCGACACATGGAAGCGTGAAGAAGTCTGGCGACGGGTTGTAAGGCCGCGGCCATTGCGTCGGGTTGTAAGGCCGACGCCATTCTTCTCGCGACCGCGTGTAGTGAGAATTCCGATCTCCGGTCACTAGTCATACAAGATCTCGTGATCCAAGGAGAAGGGCCTAATGAATTATAATATATTGAGGTTTGCGGTGGGTTGTAAGGTCGCCGCCCTGAGACCTAATTAGCAAAGACTTATATGAGTGAATGAGTTGTTAACACTATGATGGTTGAACCAAGAGTCGATTGAGGATCTTCCGCAGACAGGGGTTGAGTTGTACATGCGCGCTAGGGGCAGTTTTTTGCTGGAGCGGTTGAGATTCGTAAATTACAGATGCCGCTATTCTTTTTCCAACATTCCGCCCGCCATCAGCAAAGGTTGCTGATGAGTAGAATCCTCCGGGGCTGGTTGAGGGGAAGACAAAGGTGCCAACTTGACGAGTGGTCTGAGAGTAGTGGTAGCAGACCATTAAAACCAGAAGCTTTGGTGTTGGCAGTGTGAGAGCTAAGAAGATGATAGGTCCAACAATGAGGGTTCGGGCAATGTCGTGAGTGCGCTTCTAATGAGAAAGTGACCTGGTGTGAAAGCAGAGACATCTTGAGGGTCATCAGAGAGCGGTTCGATGGGTCGTGAGTTGAGAATAGCTTCAATCGGAGAAAGAAAAGTGTTAAGTTCCTCAAATGTGAGCAGAGATTTACCAACAGTTCTTTTAAGATGGAATTTCGTCGACTTGACTACTGCTTCCCATCTGCCGCCCATGTGTGGAGCCGCTGGAGGGTTGAATTTCCATTGGCTGTTGTCTCGTGACAGGACGGAGGCGATGATCTGATGTTCTTTGGAATACTGGGTGAACATTCGGCGGAGAGCAGAGTCGGCACCAATGAAGTTGGTGCCATAATCTGAGTAGAGTGTATGTGCTATTCCTCTTCGAGCTGAGAAGGGCCTGTAGGCGGCGATGAACCCATCAGTTGAACAGTCGCTCTCAAGATGTACTGCTGAGGTTGAGAAATATACGAAGACGCAAATCCATCCCATGTACGTCTTTGAGGCCCTACCTTTCCATGTTTTTAGTGTGATCGGTCCAGCATAGTGTACACCAGTGTGTAGAAACGGGCGTGAGGGTGTAACTCGAGAGAGAGGTAGTTGGCCCATCAATTGATGAGCACGGATCCTCCTCTGCCGGGCATACACTACACACCGTAAGATGAGGGATTCAACAGGAGCTCTTCCACCTAAAGTCCAACAACATTGGCGAAGGTAGGCCAGGGTGAGCTGAGTTCCTCCATGAAGGGTACTGCGATGAGCGTGGTCAATGAGTAGTAGCGATAATCTTGCCTGACGTGGAAGGATGGTTGGATGTTTTTCTTCTTCGTTAAGAGCTTACTGATTGAGAAGGCCTCCAACACGTATGATGCCATTCTCGTCAATGAACGCAGTCAGCCGTGTGAAGGGATGACTGCGAGGCAACGTTGAGCCAGAGTTGAGCTGCTTGAACTCCATGGGAAAGTACGCGGCTTGACTGGCCTTTATCCAGAAGTGTTTTGCCCAACGCATGTCGTCGGATGGTATGACACAGACTGGTGAGTTGAGCTTGTTACGCAATTTCTAAGCGAATCTAAAACAAAGTGCGGTTAAGCGAAACAGTTTATGGATTGAGGATAGCTGGTGTATGAGGTTCCAGTGAGAATTAACTTGTGGTGCAGCTGCGGTCAGTGAGATGCCTGGTCGAACCTCGTTCGCACTATCTTCTTCTGACATCGGAGGTTGGGGTGGCCATGAGTCTATCGATTGAGTTATCCGTGGTGGTCCCGTTCACCATAGCGTGTGATCTTTGAGTTGTGCCGTCGTTACACCTCTAGAGGCGCAGTCCGCTGGATTACTAATACCTGGAACATGTCGCCATTGAGAGCCTGGAGTGAGTTCTTGAATTTCAGAAACCCTGTTTCGGACATAGGCTTTCCAGCACGACGGGTGAGACCTGTTCCACATGAGTGCAATTTGAGAATCCGTCCACAAGTGAGTTGCTCTGATGTCCCTTTTTAACCTGGCTTGGACATACTTCATGACTTTGGAGAGAAGCAGCGCTTCTGTGAGTTCTAACCTCGGGATTCTTAGTCGTTTGAGCGGTGCAACCTTTGTTTTAGTGCACAGGAGTGTTGATCGAAATCCAGTGGACGGTGAGCTTGCGGTAATGTAAACAACCGCAGCGATCGCGATTTGAGATGCATCAGAGAAGCCATGTAAATCAACCGTTGAGTTGCTCCAAGTGTGAATGAAACGTGGTAATGAGAGCCTGGCTAGGCATGAGAGATCTTCTCTGAGCGTGAATCACCTGGATGAGACCAAAGGCGGCAATGGATCGTCCCAGTTGAGTTTGAGCTGCCAGAGTTCTTGCAGTAATATCTTCGCTCGAACTGTGACTGGTGAGACAAAAACTTGTGGATCAAATATTCGCGCCACTTCGGATAGGATGAGACGTCAAGTGAGATGACCGAGGCTAAGTTGCTAGACGCTGAGACTGCCATGAGAAGTTCCTGGTGATTGGAGTGCCACTTGGCGAATGGGAATCCGCCCGCGTCGCACAGCTATTCCAGTTGTTGATTATTTTCGATGAGCAATGGAAGTGAGTCTGCTCCTCCGAAGATGTCAATCGGCCGTGGTGTGAGAAAGTCTGGGTCAGCTAACGTACGTCGTTCTAAGTGCGGCCAAATGGAGCGTTGAGATCCGGAAGGACGGCAGGAATGAAGTGACCGTCTTCAATATATGGGCTTGGATCTTCATTGAATGCGAGTCATGAGTTGATTGGAGCCTAAATTGAGTGACACCACA
This sequence comes from Phosphuga atrata, assembly GCA_944588485.1. NCBI lineage: Eukaryota > Metazoa > Arthropoda > Insecta > Coleoptera > Silphidae > Phosphuga > Phosphuga atrata. Next base: position 57,053 of record CALYMW010000109.1, read on the forward strand.
TGCTTGAATTGATTGAATTCCACCGATACCAATGAGTGATATAGTGGAGCGGTGTTGGTGGAGACTAAGCTGACGGATGAGGTGAGCCGAGATAACCGTGGGCTCCGATACTGGATCAATTAAGAGCCGGACCTGTTGAGTTGCAACTGGAGAATTGAGATGAGCATTGGCTGTGGCAAGCAGAGTTGATAAAATACTCTTGATCCATGAAGCGAGATGGCCAATGGGTCTCAAAATAAGCGTGTTCCTGCAGGAGCATCTTGTGCATATCGCCGACGTGAGAGACGAGATTCTCGAGTTCCTCCATAGAGTAGTTTCGGCCGTCGGCGAGGAGGTTCATCACGTTGCTCTTCCATGTAGATGCTTCCGACCATCTGAGAGCGGAACTTAAGGGTGACTTCGGATGACAATTGAACCGGTGAGGAGTTGCGAGAAGACGTCCTCACGGGATCCTCTTCTAGAGACGTTTTTTCAGATGGTTGAGTTCTTTTGGGGATCCTTGACTTGGCCATGTTAAAGCAGAAGAGCAGCAGGCGATGAGCAGCAGAAAAGCAGCAGGCGATGAGCAGCAGAAGACCAACAGACGATGAGCAGCAGGCAGATGAGCAGCAGACAGATGAGTTGCAGATGAGCAGCAGGCGATGAGCAGCAGACAGATGAGTGTTCATTTATTGCAATAGAAAATGAATAATGATAAATAAAATAAATAGAGAGATAGAATGGAAATAGAAATAAATAAAGAGATATATGCGTCCGTACGGTTCAACCGTTAGACGCATACTTACATACAGTATGCTTACATACAGTATGCGTCTAACGGTTGACCCGTACGGACGCATATATATCTTGAGAATGGCGAATGTTAGTTCGCCGAAACGTCGAGAATCCGGTTCTTTTCAGAGCCAACCCTCACCATCAACGCGGAATCCCCGAGAAAACAATACAACACAGGTATCTATCCGCGAAAACCTCAAATACAACATATATATATATATATATATATATATATAATATATATATATATATATATATATATCTATATATATATATATATATATATATATATATATATATATATATATATATATATATATATATATATATATATATATTAGGGTGGTTCTTAACAATTTTTTCGTCTCAGAAATGCCCCCCCATGGTCAGAAAGTGTTCTAATTGATGAAAAATATGACGGATCACGTGACCCGATGGTTCCCTTATCAAAAACCTACTTCTAGAGCACAAAAATCGTTTTTCATCTTAAAAATGAAGAATCTGTCAAAACTTAATGAGGGACGGTAAAAATCATCAGTTTTACCATCAGGAGCACATAAATATTGACACGAAATGTGTCAATTTTCTTCATTATTAGCTGTACTAAGAAACTAAGCCACATAATCGTGTCAGGCGATTTCAGCCTTCCCTATGCATCTCGAACAAAATTTTGAACATTTCTCTAAAGTATTCGAAATAAGAAATTTTTCACATGAAATTTCATCACTTAATAATTACGAAAACATGAGTCATATGAAATATTGATTGTGATTCACTTTTCAACCCAAGCCAACAATCGATTGGAACTTATTCGGGTATCCCGGTAGATGAATTATCAACAAATTTATCAATAGCAGAATCTTTCAAATCTACACCTGAAGTAGAACATCGTGCTAAAATCCGATTTATAAATGCAAAATTTGTTGCAGCTTTGGATAAATGTAATGTCAGTGATCGCAAAGCCGTTCATTTACTAGCTGCGGTGGCCGAGGCTATTGGCCATAATATAGGAGACCTTATTCTCAATAGATCATCCATCAAACGCATCTGAGAACAGTTACGCCAAGAGAAATCTGAGTATATTAAAGACGCTTTCAACCATACATCACTGAAATCATTTGTTTTACATTGGGATGGGAATATGATGACTGATTTGATGAATAAAAAACTGACAGACTTGCAGTTATTATTACTAATGACGGTTTTGAAAAACTTTTGGGAGTACCTGAATTGGAAAGTTCTACTGGCGCAGAACAAGCAGAAGAAATTTTTGATGATTTAATAGATTGGGGTTTGGGTGGCACAATAAGAGCTTTTTGTTGTGATACTACGCCATCAAATTTGGGGCATATTAGTGGAGCGGCTCAATTTTTACAAAATGTGGAATTGGATGTGTTTGATAGTTTGGTATATGATAAGAGAATCGTAATCCAAGCTAAAGATATCGTCAACTATAAAGACATTGAAATAGATCACTTTATAAATTCGAAATCAAAGGAAATATTTGAAAGATTTTCAATTGATACAACATTTTTGAAATATAATCCTAAGCACTGGACGAATAATAAAAATTACATTGAAGCAAGAAATATCGTCAAAAATATCAAAGTTGTTAATGATACTGCTGAAAGGGGCATTAAGTTAGTGCAGGATTACAAAAATAGTTTTACCAAAGATACAGAACGACGACAATTCGCATTATAAGTGATAGAAGGATATAATAAATTGTATAAAGACTCTTTATCTAAGAAAATTTATTTATTATTATTCAAGCTAAATTTCAATAAGAAAAAAACTATTATAATATCATGTTTGTGTAATTTTAATGAATCTAAACATTGTATAGTTGTTTATTTAAAAAAAATTACACTCTTTATCATAAAATATTCTATGAATTGATGTTCTTGATGAATTCATTCTAGACGGATCGTCAATACTTGATGTCTATCTGACTCCAAGGTTAGTAAAATCTTCATGACTCATGTTTTAGTAATCATTAAGTGATGAAATTTCATGTGAAAAATTTCTTATTTCGAAAACTTTAGAGAAATATTCAAAATTTTGTTGGAGGTACATAGGGAAGGCTGGAATCGCCTGACACGATTATGTGGCTTAGTTTCTCAGTACACCTTATAATGAAGAGCATTAAGTGTCAATATTTATGAGCTCCTGATGGTAAAACTGATGATTTTTACCGTGCCTCATTAAGTTTTGACAGATTCATCATTTCTAAGCTGAAAAACGGTTTTTGGGCTCTAGAAGTGGGTTTTTGATACGGGAACCATCGGGTCACGTGATCCGTCATATTTTTTCATCAATTAGAATACTTTCTGACCATGGGAGGGCATTTCTGAGACGAAAAAATTGTTAAGTTATATATATATATATATATATATATATATATATATATATATATATATATATATATATATATATATATATATATATATATATATATATATATATATATATATATACATACAGAGTTAGTACAAAAGAAATAGTCACTTTCAATGTTTTATTAATCCAAAACTAATAATGTTATTATGAATTCGTTTAAACTATTTTATTCAGTGATTCTTACAAAAACCTTAAAAAACCTTTTCTTAAAAAACCTAACCCTTTGCACTCGTATGTATGTCTGAGAAGAGTGCCTACCAACTCGGATTTTTTTGTCATAACCGATTAGGATAAAAGTATTTTTATGAGAACATATTACCTCTCAACTTTAGGGTTCGATAGTTCAAATCTAAAAATAAAAAGGTTTCATCCCAATTAACAACTCCTTGAACAGGAACAATAAAAATCAAATATTTATTACTTAATTATGTATTTTGTATAATAACCAACATTATAAAAGT
>CALYMW010000110.1:0-59056 GCA_944588485.1 Phosphuga atrata
GAGAGAAAGAATGCGTGTTTGCGATGCGATGAAAGTGGCACAAAGCACACGAGTGCACGGCCAAAGAGGCTAAGTGCTTCGTGTGCGGAGTGAGTGGGCACAGGGCGGACTCCATGAACTGTCCTGCGTACAGGAAACTGTGCAGGGGAAGTATGAAAGGGACGTCCCAAAGAAACAGATTATGCTAGTAATGCAGACGAACTCAAATAGGAGTGCGGCTGCAATGGAGCTGGTATGGAAGACGGTGCATGATGAGAGAGTGGATGTGGCCATTGTCTCCGAACCAAATCTTCGGACTATTGGTAACGGAGGCTGGCACGTGGACCAGTGTAAGAATGTTGCTGTGAGGATTTTCCAATCGGAAAATCCTATGGTTAAGTGTGGATGTGGAAATGGATATGTGTGGATTGAATGGGAAAACTGGGTCTGTATGGGTGCTACATCTCGCCTAACATAACGTTAGAGCAGTTTGTAGCTTTTATGGATGAGCTAAGGGCCAGTATGAAAAGCTGGTCCAAAGAGATTGTTGTCGGGGGGGATTTCAACGCTAAGTCCGCTTGGTGGGGATCCCCTAGAGAGGATGAGAGAGGGAGAATGATGGAAGAGTGGCTGGCAGAGGAGGACCTGGTGGTTCACAACAGTGGGAATGTGCCAACCTTCGTGCGGGGTGAAAGTATGTCTTTCATAGACATCACTTTTAGCACCTCACGGATTGCAGGCAGAGTGAAAGAGTGGCGTGTCAGAGAGGGAGAGAATCTGAGTGATCACCAGGATATTCTCTTCGACGTACGAAAGGATGTTTCTGAGGGACCGGTTGCTTGTAGAACGAATGGATGGAGAGTGGACAAGAGTCTACTAGAAAGATTGGGAGACGTCATGAAAGAGCTGTCTGAAAGGACAGGCCCCGAAAATGGATTGCGGAGCTCCTGCGAAGCAGTTCTTCACGGGGCCTGTGATGTGGTGTTTCGGAGAAAACGGAGGGGCGTAAGAGGCAGGAAGCCAGTTTACTGGTGGAATGAGCAGGTAGCTGAAAAGCGTAAAACCTGTTTGCGTGAAAGGAGATGCATGGTGAAGAGCAATAGGCGAGCAAATGAGGAAGTGCGTGAGGAGTGCAGAAGGAGGTATAACTTGGCGCGCAGGGAACTTCGCAGAGCCATCGCGAACTCCAAGCAAGAAGCTTGGAGAGTGCTCTGCGAAGAGGTGAATAATAACATCTGGGGTGACGGCTATAAGATCGTCACCAGAAAAATTGCGCACAGGGTTAATACTCTCCGGGGGGATAGCCTAATGACGGAAGTCAAGAAGCTGTTCCCAGTACATGAGCGAATGAACTGGCTGGAACCCGTGGGAGGAGATCGGCGCCCCTTTTCACTCCAGCCGAGCTGCAGAGTGCAGTTGGCCGGATGAAGGAGGGAAAAGCGCCGGGTCCTGATGGTGTTCCACCGGAAGCGTGCAAGGTGTTTGGGCATGTGTGTGAGGACATGTGCTTGAGCTGATGAATGAATTGCTGATGAATGGCAGTTTCCCCAAAGAGTGGAGAGAGCGAGACTGGTGATGATTGAAAAAGAGCGAAAGGAAGGAGAGGAAGCCAATTACAGGCCAATCTGCCTACTGAATGGGATAGCGAAGATGTTTGAGAGTATGATCGGAGCTAGGATAAATGAGGATCTCGAGAGGGTAGGGGGTCTTTCAGAGGAACAGTATGGGTTCAGAGGCGGCCGCACTACGGTGAACGCAATGATGCGTGTGATAGAGAGAGCAAGGTTAGCAAATACGGGTCCATGGCGTACCCGTAGCTACTGCGTGCTTGTAACCCTGGACGTGAAAAATGCCTTCAATTCGGTCCCATGGGGCGGAATCATGGAGGCTTTGGAACTAAAGGGGGTAGCTCCCTACCTTCGAAAGATGGTGGGGAGCTACTTGAATGATAGGGAGATAGTGACTGTGGAAGGTAAAATCTTCAAATGAGTGCGGGTGTTCCACAGGGTTCGGTTCTTGGGCCGATACTGTGGAACATATTTTATGATGAGGTTTTGAGATTGAGGCTGCCAGACGGGGTTACACTCGTAGGGTACGCTGATGACTTAGCGGTGGTCGCTGTCGCAAGAACGGAAGAGAGTCTGAAAGCGATAATGAATGAGGCAATTGGTAGGATTGATCGGTGGATGGGGGAAAAAGGGCTTGCTCTGGCTCCCCACAAAACCGAGGCGGTCCTGCTAATTGGGAGAAGAAAGCTGCGTGAATTGACCGTGCGAATGGGGACAGTTGACGTACGGCTCGGGAATCTGTAAGATACCTTGGGGTAGAGCTCCAGCGAAATCTCAGGGTGTCCGATCAGGTCACCCGGGTGGTGAGCAAGGCTACAGCATGTGTGAGAGCCCTTGGACGGCTGATGCCCAACATAGGTGGGCCGTTGGCCTCCAAGAGGAGGGTTATGAATGCGGTCGTGCACTCCATTCTCCTGTATGGGGTGCCGGCATGGATAAATGCGTTCAGGATTAAATGTTATAGAGCGAGACTGATGAGAGTGCAAAGGTGTATGCTGCTGCGTGTGTGCAGCGCATACAGGACTGTTTCTGGCGACGCCGTGGCGGTCGTTGCTGGAGTTATCCCGTTAGACCTTCTAGCGCATGAAAGGGTGAGAGTCTGGGGAGGTAATGACCCTAGAAATGAAGGGAAAAAACAATGCGTGTATGGCAAGAGCTATGGCAGGGGTCGGAAAAGGGAGCCTGGACCAGGCAACTGGATTCCGTCTATCGATGAATGGGTCAACCGTGGGCACGGGGAGGTGAATTATCACCTCACCCAGGCGCTTACGGGGCATGGATGCTTTGGGTCTTACCTGGTGCGCATCGGGAAACTGGTTGAGGCGCACTGTAGGTACTGTGGAGCGACTGAGGACACTGCGGAGCATACCATCTTCGAGTGTACGAGATGGGAGAGAATGAGGAGCGCCGCAGAATGCAAGGTGGGAGAGAATGTGAACAAGGAGAGTATAGTGAGAATCATGCTCCGCAGTGAGTATGAATGGGGCGTGCTGACTGGAATGATAGGTTATATAATGAGGAGAAAGGAGAAGGATGAAAGGGACGAGCGTAAGGCGGGTCGAGGGGTTGCTACGCGCGAGCCGAGCGTGCCATCGCCGGGCCCCCCTTAGTGCGAAGGGGGCGCACAAATTTATTGTAAACTCTGATGTGAGGGGGGGCACGGCGATTAACGACGCGCCCGGCACAACGAATGAATGGATGAATGCTTTGGGATATGCAAGGGGGAGGAACGTGGTGAAGTTATGCCAAATTTTGGATTCCATCACGTTCTCTCTGGCTTTGACTGGGGGGTCTGAATGGTGGGGGTTTTTTAGTGGGTCGTCCCTTTTGGGGGGCAGCCCCACACTACCACTCGACACGGGTCGGGTGGTGTCTGTTTGCAGATTTTCACCTCCAGCACGTGCAAAAAAAAAAAAAAAAAAAAAAAAAAAAAAAAGTCTTGTCTGTCTAGTCTTGTCTGTCTAGTCTTGTCTGTCTAGTCTTGTCTGTCTAGTCTTGTCGTCTATCTTGTCTGTCTAGTCTTGTCTGTCTAGTCTTGTCTGTCTAGTCCTGTCTGTCTAGTCCTGTCTGTCTAGTCTTTTCTGTCTAGTCTTGTCTGTCTAGTCTTGTCTGTCTAGTCTGTCTAGTCTGTCTAGTCTGTCTAGTCTGTCTAGTCTTGTCTGTCTAGTATTGTCTGTCTAGTCTTGTCTGTCTAGTCTTATCTGTCTAGTCTTGTCTGTCTAGTCTTGTCTGTCTAGTCTTGTCTGTCTAGTCTTGTCTGTCTAGTCTTGTCTGTCTAGTCTTGTCTGTCAAGTCTTGTCTGTCTAGTCTTGTCTGTCACTTTTCTGTCTAGTCTTGTCTGTCTAGTCTTGTCTGGCTAGTCTTGTCTGTCTAGTCTTGTCTGTCTAGTCTTGTCTGTCTAGTCTTGTCTGTCTAGTCTTGACTGTCTTGTCTTGTCTGTCCAGTCTTCTCTGTCTAGTCTTGTCTGTCTAGTCTTGTCTGTCTAGTCTTGTCTGTATAGTCTTGTCTGTCTAGTCTTGTCTGTCTAGTCTGTCTAGTCTTGTCTGTCTAGTCTAGTCTGTCTAGTCTTGTCTGTCTAGTCTTGTCTATCTAGTCTTGTCTGTCTAGTCTTGTCTGTCTAGTGTTGTCTGTTTAGTCTTGTCTGTCTAGTCTTGTCTGTCTAGTCTTGTCTGTCTAGTCTTGCCTGTCTAGTCTTGTCTGTCTAGTCTTGTCTGTCTAGTCTTGTCTGTCTAGTCTTGTCTGTCTAGTCTTGTCTGTCTAGTCTTGTATGTCTAGTCTTGTCTGTCTAGTCTTGTCTGTCTAGTCTTGTCTGTCTAGTCTTGTATGTCTAGTCTTGTCTGTCTAGTCTTGTCTGTCTAGTCTTGTCTGTCTAGTCTTGTCTGTCTAGTCTTGTCTGTCTAGTCTCGTCTGTCTAGTCTTGTCTGTCTAGTCTTGTCTGTCTAGTCTTGTCTGTCTAGTCTTGTCTGTCTAGTCTTGTCTGTCTAGTCTTGTCTGTCTAGTCTTGTCTGTCTAGTCTTGTCTGTCTAGTCTTGTCTGTCTAGTCTTGTCTGTCTAGTCTTGTCTCTCTAGTCTTGTCTGTCTAGTCTTGTCTGTCTAGTCTTGTCTGTCTAGTCTTGTCTGTCTAGTCTTGTCTGTCTAGTCTTGTCTGTCTAGTCTTGTCTGTCTAGTCCTGTCTGTCTAGTCCTGTCTGTCTAGTCTTGTCTCTCTAGTCTTGTCTGTCTAGTCTTGTCTGTCTAGTCTGTCTAGTCTTGTCTGTCTAGTATTGTCTGTCTAGTATTGTCTGTCTAGTCTTGTCTGTCTAGTCTTGTCTGTCTAGTCTTGTCTGTCTAGTCTTGTTTGTCTAGTCTTGTCTGTCTAGTCTTGTCTGTCTAGTCTTGTCTGTCTAGTCTTGTCAGTCTAGTCTTGTCTGACTAGTCTTGTCTGTCTAGTCTTGTCTGTCTAGTCTTGTCTGTCTAGTCTTGTCTGTCTAGTCTTGTCTGTTTAGTCTTGTCTGTCAAGTCTTGTCTGTCTAGTCTTGTCTGTCTAGTCTTGTCTGTCTAGTCTTGTCTGGCTAGTTTTGTCTGTCTAGTCTTGTCTGTCTAGTCTTGTCTGTCTAGTCTTGACTGTCTAGTCTTGTCTGTCTAGTCCTGTCTGTCTAGTCTTGACTGCCTAGTCTTGTCTGTATAGTCTTGTCTGTCTAGTCTTGTCCGTCTAGTCTTGTCCTGTCTAGTCTTGTCTGTCTAGTCTTTTCTGTCTAGTCTTGTCTGTCTAGTCTAGTCTGTCTAGTCTTGTCTGTCTAGTCTTGTCTGTCTAGTCTTGTCTGTCTAGTCTTGTCTGTCTAGTGTTGTCTGTTTAGTCTTGTCTGTCTAGTCTTGTCTGTCTAGTCTTGTCTGTCTAGTCTTGCCTGTCTAGTCTTGTCTGTCTAGTCTTGTCTGTCTAGTCTTGTCTGTCTAGTCTTGTCTGTCTAGTCTTGTCTGTCTAGTCTTGTCTGTCTAGTCTTGCATGTCTAGTCTTGTCTGTCTAGTCTTGTCTGTCTAGTCTTGTATGTCTAGTCTTGTCTGTCTAGTCTTGTCTGTCTAGTCTTGTCTGTCTAGTCTCGTCTGTCTAGTCTTGTCTGTCTAGTCTTGTCTGTCTAGTCTTGTCTGTCTAGTCTTGTCTGTCAAGTCTTGTCTGTCTAATCTTGTCTGTCTAGTCTTGTCTGTCTAGTCTTGTCTGTCTAGTCTTGTCTGGCTAGTCTGGTCTGTCTAGTCTTGTCTGTCTAGTCTTGTCTGTCTAGTCTTGACTGTCTTGTCTTGTCTGTCTAGTCTTGTCTGTCTAGTCTTGTCTGTCTAGTCTTGTCTGTCTAGTCTTGTCTGTATAGTCTTGTCTGTCTAGTCTTGTCCGTCTAGTCTTGTCTGTCTAGTCTTGTCTGTCTAGTCTTGTCTGTCTAGTCTAGTCTGTCTAGTCTTGTCTGTCTAGTCTTGTCTGTCTAGTCTTGTCTGTCTAGTGTTGTCCTGTTTAGTCTTGTCTGTCTAGTCTTGTCTGTCTAGTCTTTTCTGTCTAGTCTTGCCTGTCTAGTCTTGTCTGTCTAGTCTTGTCTGTCTAGTCTTGTCTGTCTAGTCTTGTCTGTCTAGTCTTGTATGTCTAGTCTTGTCTGTCTAGTCTTGTCTGTCTAGTCTTGTATGTCTAGTCTTGTCTGTCTAGTCTTGTCTGTCTAACCTTGTCTGTCTAGTCTCGTCTGTCTAGTCTCGTCTGTCTAGTCTTGTCTGTCTAGTCTTGTCTGTCTAGTCTTGTCTGTCTAGTCTTGTCTGTCTAGTCTTGTCTGTCTAGTCTTGTCTGTCTAGTCTTGTCTGTCTAGTCTTGTCTGTCTAGTCTTGTCTGTCTAGTCTTGTCTGTCTAGTCTTGTCTGTCTAGTCTTGTCCGTCTAGTCTTGTCTGTCTAGTCTTGTCTGTCTAGTCTTGTCTGTCTAGTCCTGTCTGTCTAGTCCTGTCTGTCTAGTCTTGTCTGTCTAGTCTTGTCTCTAGTCTTGTCTGTCTAGTCTTTTCTGTCTAGTCTTGCCTGTCTAGTCTTGTCTGTCTAGTCTTGTCTGTCTAGTCTTGTCTGTCTAGTCTTGTCTGTCTAGTCTTGTCTGTCTAGTCCTGTCTGTCTAGTCCTGTCTGTCTAGTCTTGTCTGTCTAGTCTTGTCTGTCTAGTCTTGTCTGTCTAGTCTGTCTAGTCTGTCTAGTCTGTCTAGTCTGTCTAGTCTGTCTAGTCTGTCTAGTCTGTCTAGTCTGTCTAGTCTGTCTAGTCTGTCTAGTCTGTCTAGTCTGTCTAGTCTTGTCTAGTCTGTCTAGTCTGTCTAGTCTGTCTAGTCTGTCTAGTCTGTCTAGTCTGTCTAGTCTGTCTAGTCTGTCTAGTCTGTCTAGTCTTGTCTGTCTAGTATTGTCTGTCTAGTCTTGTCTGTCTAGTCTGTCAGTCTAGTCTTGTCTGTCTAGTCTGTCTGTCTAGTCTTGTCTGTCTAGTCTTGTCTGTCTAGTCTTGTCTGTCTAGTCTTGTCTGTCTAGTCTTGTCTGTCTAGTCTTGTCTGTCTAGTCTTGTCTGTCTAGTCTTGTCTGTCTAGTCTTGTCTGTCTAGTGTTGGCTGTTTAGTCTTGTCTGTCTAGTCTTGTCTGTCTAGTCTTGTCTGTCTAGTCTTGTCTGTCTAGTCTTGTCTGTCTAGTCTTGTCTGTCTAGTCTTGTCTGTCTAGTCTTGTCTGTCTAGTCTTGTCTGTCTAGTCTTGTCTGTCTAGTCTTTGCTGTCTAGTCTTGTCTGTCTAGTCTTGTCTGTCTAGTCTTGTCTGTCTAGTCTTGTCTGTCTAGTCTTGTCTGTCTAGTCTTGTCTGTCTAGTCTTGTCTGTCTAGTCTTGTCTGTCTAGTCTTGTCTGTCTAGTCTTGTCTGTCTAGTCTTGTCTGTCTAGTCTTGTCTGTCTAGTCCTTGTCTGTCTAGTCTTGTCTGTCTAGTCTTGTCTGTCTAGTCTTGTCTGTCTAGTCTTGTCTGTCTAGTCTTGTCTGTCTAGTCTTGTCTGTCTAGTCTTGTCTGCTAGTCTTGTCTGTCTAGTCTTGTCTGTCTAGTCTTGTCTGTCTAGTCTTGTCTGTCTAGTCTTGTCTGTCTAGTCTTGTCTGTCTAGTCTTGTCTGTCTAGTCTTGTCTGTCTAGTCTTGTCTGTCTAGTCTTGTCTGTCTTGTCTTGTCTGTCTAGTCTTGTCTGTCTAGTCTTGTCTGTCTAGTCTTGTCTGTCTAGTCTTGTCTGTCTAGTCTTGTCTGTCTAGTCTTGTCTGTCTAGTCTTGTCTGTCTAGTCTTGTCTGTCTAGTCTTGTCTGTCTAGTCTTGTCTGTCTAGTCTTGTCTGTCTAGTCTTGTCTGTCTAGTCTTGTCTGTCTAGTCTTGTCTGTCTAGTCTTGTCTGTCTAGTCTTGTCTGTCTAGTCTTGTCTGTCTAGTCTTGTCTGTCTAGTCTGTCTGTCTAGTCTTGTCTGTCTAGTCTTGTCTGTCATAGTCTTGTCTGTCTAGTCTTGTCTGTCTAGTCTTGTCTGTCTAGTCTTGTCTGTCTAGTCTTGTCTGTCTAGTCTTGTCTGTCTAGTCTTGTCTGTCTAGTCTTGTCTGTCTAGTCTTGTCTGTCTAGTCTTGTCTGTCTAGTCTTGTCTGTCTAGTCTTGTCTGTCTAGTCTTGTCTGTCTAGTCTTGTCTGTCTAGTCTTGTCTGTCTAGTCTTGTCTGTCTAGTCTTGTCTGTCTAGTCTTGTCTGTCTAGTCTTGTCTGTCTAGTCTTGTCTGTCTAGTCTTGTCTGTCTAGTCTTGTCTGTCTAGTCTTGTCTGTCTAGTCTTGTCTGTCTAGTCTTGTCTGTCTAGTCTTGTCTGTCTAGTCTTGTCTGTCTAGTCTTGTCTGTCTAGTCTTGTCTGTCTAGTCTTGTCTGTCTAGTCTTGTCTGTCTAGTCTTGTCTGTCTAGTCTTGTCTGTCTAGTCTTGTCTGTCTAGTCTTGTCTGTCTAGTCTTGTCTGTCTAGTCGTGTCTGTCTAGTCTTGTCTGTCTAGTCTTGTCTGTCTAGTCTTGTCTGTCTAGTCTTGTCTGTCTGTTGTCTGTCTAGTCTTGTCTGTCTAGTCTTGTCTGTCTAGTCTTGTCTGTCTAGTCTTGTCTGTCTAGTCTTGTCTGTCTAGTCTTGTCTGTCTAGTCTTGTCTGTCTAGTCTTGTCTGTCTAGTCTAGTCTTGTCTGTCTAGTCTTGTCTGTCTAGTCTTGTCTGTCTAGTCTTGTCTGTCTAGTCTTGTCTGTCTAGTCTTGTCTGTCTAGTCTTGTCTGTCTAGTCTTGTCTGTCTAGTCTTGTCTGTCTAGCTTGTCTGTCTAGTCTTGTCTGTCTAGTCTGTCTGTCTAGTCTTGTCTGTCTAGTCTTGTCTGTCTAGTCTTGTCTGTCTAGTCTTGTCTGTCTAGTCTTGTCTGTCTAGTCTTGTCTAGTCTTGTCTGTCTAGTCTTGTCTGTCTAGTCTTGTCTGTCTAGTCTTGTCTGTCTAGTCTTGTCTGTCTAGTCTTGTCTGTCTAGTCTTGTCTGTCTAGTCTTGTCTGTCTAGTCTTGTCTGTCTAGTCTTGTCTGTCTAGTCTTGTCTGTCTAGTCTTGTCTGTCTAGTCTGTCTAGTCTTGTCTGTCTAGTCTTGTCTGTCTAGTCTTGTCTGTCTAGTCTTGTCTGTCTAGTCTTGTCTGTCTAGTCTTGTCTGTCTAGTCTTGTCTGTCTAGTCTTGTCTGTCTAGTCTTGTCTGTCTAGTCTTGTCTGTCTAGTCTGTCTGTGTCTAGTCTTGTCTGTCTAGTCTTGTCTGTCTAGTCTTGTCTGTCTAGTCTTGTCTGTCTAGTCTTGTCTGTCTAGTCTTGTCTGTCTAGTCTTGTCTGTCTAGTCTTGTCTGTCTAGTCTTGTCTGTCTAGTCTTGTCTGTCTAGTCTTGTCTGTCTAGTCTGTCTGTCTAGTCTTGTCTGTCTAGTCTTGTCTGTCTAGTCTTGTCTGTCTAGTCTGTCTTGTCTGTCTCGTCTGTCTTGTCTGTCTAGTCTTGTCTGTCTAGTCTTGTCTGTCTAGTCTTGTCTGTCTAGTCTTGTCTGTCTAGTCTTGTCTGTCTAGTCTTGTCTGTCTAGTCTTGTCTGTCTAGTCTTGTCTGTCTAGTCTTGTCTGTCTAGTCTTGTCTGTCTAGTCTTGTCTGTCTAGTCTTGTCTGTCTAGTCTGTCTGTCTAGTCTTGTCTGTCTAGTCTTGTCTGTCTAGTCTTGTCTGTCTAGTCTTGTCTGTCTAGTCTTGTCTGTCTAGTCTTGTCGTCTAGTCTTGTCTGTCTAGTCTTGTCTGTCTAGTCTTGTCTGTCTAGTCTTGTCTGTCTAGTCTTGTCTGTCTAGTCTTGTCTGTCTAGTCTTGTCTGTCTAGTCTTGTCTGTCTAGTCTTGTCTGTCTAGTCTTGTCTGTCTAGTCTTGTCTGTCTAGTCTTGTCTGTCTAGTCTTGTCTGTCTAGTCTTGTCTGTCTAGTCTTGTCTGTCTAGTCTGTCTGTCTAGTCTTGTCTGTCTAGTCTTGTCTGTCTAGTCTTGTCTGTCTAGTCTTGTCTGTCTAGTCTTGTCTGTCTAGTCTTGTCTGTCTAGTCTTGTCTGTCTAGTCTTGTCTGTCTAGTCTTGTCTGTCTAGTCTTGTCTGTCTAGTCTTGTCTGTCTAGTCTTGTCTGTCTAGTCTTGTCTGTCTAGTCTTGTCTGTTAGTCTTGTCTGTCTAGTCTTGTCTGTCTAGTCTTGTCTGTCTAGTCTTGTCTGTCTAGTCTTGTCTGTCTAGTCTTGTCTGTCTAGTCTTGTCTGTCTAGTCTTGTCTGTCTAGTCTTGTCTGTCTAGTCTTGTCTGTCTAGTCTTGTCTGTCTAGTCTTGTCTGTCTAGTCTTGTCTGTCTAGTCTTGTCTGGTCTAGTCTTGTCTGTCTAGTCTGGTCTGTCTAGTCTTGTCTGTCTAGTCTTGTCTGTCTAGTCTTGTCTGTCTAGTCTTGTCTGTCTAGTCTTGTCTGTCTAGTCTTGTCTGCTAGTCTTGTCTGTCTAGTCTTGTCTGTCTAGTCTTGTCTGTCTAGTCTTGTCTGTCTAGTCTTGTCTGTCTAGTCTTGTCTGTCTAGTCTTGTCTGTCTAGTCTTGTCTGTCTAGTCTTGTCTGTCTAGTCTTGTCTGTCTAGTCTTGTCTGTCTAGTCTTGTCTGTCTAGTCTTGTCTGTCTAGTCTTGTCTGTCTAGCCTTGTCTGTCTAGTCTTGTCTGTCTAGTCTTGTCTGTCTAGTCTTGTCTGTCTAGTCTTGTCTGTCTAGTCTTGTCTGTCTAGTCTTGTCTGTCTAGTCTTGTCTGTCTAGTCTTGTCTGTCTAGTCTTGTCTGTCTAGTCTTGTCTGTCTAGTCTTGTCTGTCTAGTCTTGTCTGTCTAGTCTTGTCTGTCTAGTCTTGTCTGTCTAGTCTTGTCTGTCTAGTCTTGTCTGTCTAGTCTTGTCTGTCTAGTCTTGTCTGTCTAGTCTTGTCTGTCTAGTCTTGTCTGTCTAGTCTTGTCTGTCTAGTCTTGTCTGTCTAGTCTTGTCTGTCTAGTCTTGTCTGTCTAGTCTTGTCTGTCTAGTCTTGTCTGTCTAATCTTGTCTGCCCAGTCTTGTCTGCCCAGTCTTGTCTGCCCAGTCTTGTCTGCCCAGTCTTGTCTGCCCAGTCTTGTCTGTCTAGTCTTGTCTGTCTAGTCTTGTCTGTCTAGTCTTGTCTGTCTAGTCTTGTCTGTCTAGTCTTGTCTGTCTAGTCTTGTCTGTCTAGTCTTGTCTGTCTAGTCTTGTCTGTCTAGTCTTGTCTGTCTAGTCTTGTCTGTCTAGTCCTTGTCTGTCTAGTCTAGTCTGTCTAGTCTTGTCTGTCTAGTCTTGTCTGTCTAGTCTTGTCTGTCTAGTCTTGTCTGTCTAGTGTTGTCTGTTTAGTCTTGCTGTCTAGTCTTGTCTGTCTAGTCTTGTCTGTCTAGTCTTGTCTGTCTAGTCTTGCCTGTCTAGTCTTGTCTGTCTAGTCTTGTCTGTCTAGTCTTGTCTGTCTAGTCTTGTCTGTCTAGTCTTGTCTGTCTAGTCTTGTATGTCTAGTCTTGTCTGTCTAGTCTTGTCTGTCTAGTCTTGTATGTCTAGTCTTGTCTGTCTAGTCTTGTCTGTCTAGTCTTGTCTGTCTAGTCTCGTCTGTCTAGTCTTGTCTGTCTAGTCTTGTATGTCTAGTCTTGTCTGTCTAGTCTTGTCTGTCAAGTCTTGTCTGTCTAATCTTGTCTGTCTAGTCTTGTCTAGTCTTGTCTGTCTAGTCTTGTCTGGCTAGTCTTGTCTGTCTAGTCTTGTCTGTCTAGTCTTGTCTGTCTAGTCTTGACTGTCTTGTCTTGTCTGTCTAGTCTTGTCTGTCTAGTCTTGTCTGTCTAGTCTTGTCTGTCTAGTCTTGTCTGTCTAGTCTTGTCTGTATAGTCTTGTCTGTCTAGTCTTGTCCGTCTAGTCTTGTCTGTCTAGTCTTCTCTGTCTAGTCTTGTCTGTCTAGTCTAGTCTGTCTAGTCTTGTCTGTCTAGTCTTGTCTGTCTAGTCTTGTCTGTCTAGTGTTGTCTGTTTAGTCTTGTCTGTCTAGTCTTGTCTGTCTAGTCTTTTCTGTCTAGTCTTGCCTGTCTAGTCTTGTCTGTGTAGTCTTGTCTGTCTAGTCTTGTCTGTCTAGTCTTGTCTGTCTAGTCTTGTCTGTCTAGTCTTGTATGTCTAGTCTTGTCTGTCTAGTCTTGTCTGTCTAGTCTTGTATGTCTAGTCTTGTCTGTCTAGTCTTGTCTGTCTAGTCTTGTCTGTCTAGTCTTGTCTGTCTAGTCTTGTCTGTCTAGTCTTGTCTGTCTAGTCTTGTCTGTCTAGTCTTGTCTGTCTAGTCTTGTCTGTCTAGTCTTGTCTGTCTAGTCTTGTCTGTCTAGTCTTGTCTGTCTAGTCTTGTTTCTCTAGTCTTGTCTGTCTAGTCTTGTCTGTCTAGTCTTGTCTGTCTAGTCTTGTCTGTCTAGTCTTGTCTGTCTAGTCTTGTCTGTCTAGTCTTGTCTGTCTAGTCTTGTCTGTCTAGTCTTGTCTGTCTAGTCCTGTCTGTCTAGTCCTGTCTGTCTAGTCTTGTCTGTCTAGTCTTGTCTGTCTAGTCTTGTCTGTCTAGTCTGTCTAGTCTGTCTAGTCTGTCTAGTCTTGCCTGTCTAGTATTGTCTGTCTAGTATTGTCTGTCTAGTCTTGTCTGTCTAGTCTTGTCTGTCTAGTCTTGTCTGTCTAGTCTTGTCTGTCTAGTCTTGTCTGTCTAGTCTTGTCTGTCTAGTCTTGTCTGTCTAGTCTTGTCTGTCTAGTCTTGTCTGTCTAGTCTTGTCTGTCTAGTCTTGTCTGTCTAGTCTTGTCTGTCTAGTCTTGTCTGTCTAGTGTTGTCTGTTTAGTCTTGTCTGTCTAGTCTTGTCTGTCTAGTCTTGTCTGTCTAGTGTTGTCTGTTAAGTCTTGTCTGTCTAGTCTTGTCTGTCTAGTCTTGTCTGTCTAGTCTTGCCTGTCTAGTCTTGTCTGTCTAGTCTTGTCTGTCTAGTCTTGTTTGTCTAGTCTTGTCTGTCTAGTGTTGTCTGTTTAGTCTTGTGTGTCTAGTCTTGTCTGTCTAGTCTTGTCTGTCTAGTCTTGCCTGTCTAGTCTTGTCTGTCTAGTCTTGTCTGTCTAGTCTTGTCTGTCTAGTCTTGTCTGTCTAGTGTTGTCTGTTTAGTCTTGTCTGTCTAGTCTTGTCTGTCTAGTCTTGTCTGTCTAGTCTTGCCTGTCTAGTCTTGTCTGTCTAGTCTTGTCTGTTTAGTCTTGTCTGTCTAGTCTTGTCTGTCTAGTCTTGTCTGTCTAGTCTTGTATGTCTAGTCTTGTCTGTCTAGTCTTGTCTGTCTAGTCTTGTATGTCTAGTCTTGTCTGTCTAGTCTTGTCTGTCTAGTCTTGTCTGTCTAGTCTCGTCTGTCTAGTCTTGTCTGTCTAGTCTAGTCTGTCTAGTCTTGTCTGTCTAGTCTTGTCTGTCTAGTCTTGTCTGTCTAGTCTTGTCTGTCTAGTCTTGTCTGTCTAGTCTTGTCTGTCTAGTCTTGTCTGTCTAGTCTTGTCTGTCTAGTCTTGTCTGTTTAGTCTTGTCTGTCTAGTCTTGTATGTCTAGTCTTGTCTGTCTAGTCTTGTCTGTCTAGTCTTGTCTGTCTAGTCTTGTCTGTCTAGTCTTGTCTGTCTAGTCTTGTCTGTCTAGTCTTGTCTGTCTAGTCTTGTCTGTCTAGTCTTGTCTGTCTAGTCTTGTCAGTCTAGTCTTGTCTGTCTAGTCTTGTCTGTCTAGTCTTGTCTGTCTAGTCTTGTCTGTCTAGTCTTGTCTGTCTAGTCTTGTCTGTCTAGTCTTGTCTGTCTAGTCTAGTCTGTCTAGTCTTGTCTGTCTAGTCTTGTCTGTCTAGTCTTGTCTGTCTAGTCTTGTCTGTCTAGTCTTGTCTGTCTAGTCTTGTCTGTCTAGTCTTGACTGTCTAGTCTTGTCTGTATAGTCTTGTCTGTCTAGTCTTGTCCGTCTAGTCTTGTCTGTCTAGTCTTGTCTGTCTAGTCTTGTCTGTCTAGTCTTGTCTGTCTAGTCTAGTCTGTCTAGTCTTGTCTGTCTAGTCTTGTCTGTCTAGTCTTGTCTGTCTAGTCTTGTCTGTCTAGTGTTGTTTGTTTAGTCTTGTCTGTCTAGTCTTGTCTGTCTAGTCTTGTCTGTCTAGTCTTGTCTGTCTAGTCTTGCCTGTCTAGTCTTGTCTGTCTAGTCTTGTCTGTCTAGTCTTGTCTGTCTAGTCTTGTCTGTCTAGTCTTGTCTGTCTAGTCTTGTATGTCTAGTCTTGTCTGTCTAGTCTTGTCTGTCTAGTCTTGTATGTCTAGTCTTGTCTGTCTAGTCTTGTCTGTCTAGTCTTGTCTGTCTAGTCTCGTCTGTCTAGTCTTGTCTGTCTAGTCTTGTCTGTCTAGTCTTGTCTGTCTAGTCTTGTCTGTCAAGTCTTGTCTGTCTAATCTTGTCTGTCTAGTCTTGTCTGTCTAGTCTTGTCTGTCTAGTCTTGTCTGGCTAGTCTTGTCTGTCTAGTCTTGTCTGTCTAGTCTTGTCTGTCTAGTCTTGACTGTCTTGTCTTGTCTGTCTAGTCTTGTCTGTCTAGTCTTGTCTGTCTAGTCTTGTCTGTCTAGTCTTGTCTGTATAGTCTTGTCTGTCTAGTCTTGTCCATCTAGTCTTGTCTGTCTAGTCTTGTCTGTCTAGTCTTGTCTGTCTAGTCTAGTCTGTCTAGTCTTGTCTGTCTAGTCTTGTCTGTCTAGTCTTGTCTGTCTAGTGTTGTCTGTTTAGTCTTGTCTGTCTAGTCTTGTCTGTCTAGTCTTTTCTGTCTAGTCTTGCCTGTCTAGTCTTGTCTGTCTAGTCTTGTCTGTCTAGTCTTGTCTGTCTAGTCTTGTCTGTCTAGTCTTGTCTGTCTAGTCTTGTATGTCTAGTCTTGTCTGTCTAGTCTTGTCTGTCTAGTCTTGTATGTCTAGTCTTGTCTGTCTAGTCTTGTCTGTCTAGTCTTGTCTGTCTAGTCTCGTCTGTCTAGTCTCGTCTGTCTAGTCTTGTCTGTCTAGTCTTGTCTGTCTAGTCTTGTCTGTCTAGTCTTATCTGTCTAGTCTTGTCTGTCTAGTCTTGTCTGTCTAGTCTTGTCTGTCTAGTCTTGTCTGTCTAGTCTTGTCTGTCTAGTCTTGTCTGTCTAGTCTTGTCTGTCTAGTCTTGCCTCTCTAGTCTTGTCTGTCTAGTCTTGTCTGTCTAGTCTTGTCTGTCTAGTCTTGTCTGTCTAGTCTTGTCTGTCTAGTCTTGTCTGTCTAGTCTTGTCTGTCTAGTCTTGTCTGTCTAGTCTTGTCTGTCTAGTCTTGTCTGTCTAGTCTTGTCTGTCTAGTGTTGTTTGTTTAGTCTTGTCTGTCTAGTCTTGTCTGTCTAGTCTTGTCTGTCTAGTCTTGTCTGTCTAGTCTTGCCTGTCTAGTCTTGTCTGTCTAGTCTTGTCTGTCTAGTCTTGTCTGTCTAGTCTTGTCTGTCTAGTCTTGTCTGTCTAGTCTTGTATGTCTAGTCTTGTCTGTCTAGTCTTGTCTGTCTAGTCTTGTATGTCTAGTCTTGTCTGTCTAGTCTTGTCTGTCTAGTCTTGTCTGTCTAGTCTCGTCTGTCTAGTCTTGTCTGTCTAGTCTTGTCTGTCTAGTCTTGTCTGTCTAGTCTTGTCTGTCAAGTCTTGTCTGTCTAATCTTGTCTGTCTAGTCTTGTCTGTCTAGTCTTGTCTGTCTAGTCTTGTCTGGCTAGTCTTGTCTGTCTAGTCTTGTCTGTCTAGTCTTGTCTGTCTAGTCTTGACTGTCTTGTCTTGTCTGTCTAGTCTTGTCTGTCTAGTCTTGTCTGTCTAGTCTTGTCTGTCTAGTCTTGTCTGTATAGTCTTGTCTGTCTAGTCTTGTCCGTCTAGTCTTGTCTGTCTAGTCTTGTCTGTCTAGTCTTGTCTGTCTAGTCTAGTCTGTCTAGTCTTGTCTGTCTAGTCTTGTCTGTCTAGTCTTGTCTGTCTAGTGTTGTCTGTTTAGTCTTGTCTGTCTAGTCTTGTCTGTCTAGTCTTTTCTGTCTAGTCTTGCCTGTCTAGTCTTGTCTGTCTAGTCTTGTCTGTCTAGTCTTGTCTGTCTAGTCTTGTCTGTCTAGTCTTGTCTGTCTAGTCTTGTATGTCTAGTCTTGTCTGTCTAGTCTTGTCTGTCTAGTCTTGTATGTCTAGTCTTGTCTGTCTAGTCTTGTCTGTCTAGTCTTGTCTGTCTAGTCTCGTCTGTCTAGTCTCGTCTGTCTAGTCTTGTCTGTCTAGTCTTGTCTGTCTAGTCTTGTCTGTCTAGTCTTGTCTGTCTAGTCTTGTCTGTCTAGTCTTGTCTGTCTAGTCTTGTCTGTCTAGTCTTGTCTGTCTAGTCTTGTCTGTCTAGTCTTGTCTGTCTAGTCTTGTCTGTCTAGTCTTGCCTCTCTAGTCTTGTCTGTCTAGTCTTGTCTGTCTAGTCTTGTCTGTCTAGTCTTGTCTGTCTAGTCTTGTCTGTCTAGTCTTGTCTGTCTAGTCTTGTCTGTCTAGTCTTGTCTGTCTAGTCCTGTCTGTCTAGTCCTGTCTGTCTAGTCTTGTCTGTCTAGTCTTGTCTGTCTAGTCTTGTCTGTCTAGTCTGTCTAGTCTGTCTAGTCTGTCTAGTCTGTCTAGTCTGTCTAGTCTGTCTAGTCTGTCTAGTCTGTCTAGTCTGTCTAGTCTGTCTAGTCTTGTCTGTCTAGTATTGTCTGTCTAGTCTTGTCTGTCTAGTCTTGTCTGTCTAGTCTTGTCTGTCTAGTCTTGTCTGTCTAGTCTTGTCTGTCTAGTCTTGTCTGTCTAGTCTTGTCTGTCTAGTCTTGTCTGTCTAGTCTTGTCTGTCTAGTCTTGTCTGTCTAGTCTTGTCTGTCTAGTCTTGTCTGTCAAGTCTTGTCTGTCTAGTCTTGTCTGTCTAGTCTTGTCTGTCTAGTGTTGTCTGTTTAGTCTTGTCTGTCTAGTCTTGTCTGTCTAGTCTTGTCTGTCTAGTGTTGTCTGTTAAGTCTTGTCTGTCTAGTCTTGTCTGTCTAGTCTTGTCTGTCTAGTCTTGCCTGTCTAGTCTTGTCTGTCTAGTCTTGTCTGTCTAGTCTTGTCTGTCTAGTCTTGTCTGTCTAGTGTTGTCTGTTTAGTCTTGTCTGTCTAGTCTTGTCTGTCTAGTCTTGTCTGTCTAGTCTTGTCTGTCTAGTCTTGTCTGTCTAGTCTTGTCTGTCTAGTCTTGTCTGTCTAGTCTTGTCTGTCTAGTCTTGTCTGTCTAGTGTTGTCTGTTTAGTCTTGTCTGTCTAGTCTTGTCTGTCTAGTCTTGTCTGTCTAGTCTTGTCTGTCTAGTCTTGTCTGTCTAGTCTTGTCTGTCTAGTCTTGTCTGTCTAGTCTTGTCTGTCTAGTCTTGTCTGTCTAGTCTTGTCTGTCTAGTCTTGTATGTCTAGTCTTGTCTGTCTAGTCTTGTCTGTCTAGTCTCGTATGTCTAGTCTTGTCTGTCTAGTCTTGTCTGTCTAGTCTTGTCTGTCTAGTCTCGTCTGTCTAGTCTTGTCTGTCTAGTCTAGACTGTCTAGTCTTGTCTGTCTAGTCTTGTCTGTCTAGTCTTGTCTGTCTAGTCTTGTCTGTCTAGTCTTGTCTGTCTAGTCTTGTCTGTCTAGTCTTGTCTGTCTAGTCTTGTCTGTTTAGTCTTGTCTGTCTAGTCTTGTATGTCTAGTCTTGTCTGTCTAGCCTTGTCTGTCTAGTCTTGTCTGTCTAGTCTTGTCTGTCTAGTCTTGTCTGTCTAGTCTTGTCTGTCTAGTCTTGTCTGTCTAGTCTTGTCTGTCTAGTCTTGTCAGTCTAGTCTTGTCTGTCTAGTCTTGTCTGTCTAGTCTTGTCTGTCTAGTCTTGTCTGTCTAGTCTTGTCTGTCTAGTCTTGTCTGTCTAGTCTTGTCTGTCTAGTCTTGTCTGTCTAGTCTTGTCTGTCTAGTCTTGTCTGTCTAGTCTTGTCTGTCTAGTCTTGTCTGTCTAGTCTTGTCTGTCTAGTCTTGTCTGTCTAGTCTTGTCTGTCTAGTCTTGTCTGTCTAGTCTTGTCTGTCTAGTCTTGTCTGTCTAGTCTTGTCTGTCTAGTCTTGTCTGTCTAGTCTTGTCTGTCTAGTCTTGTCTGTCTAGTCTTGTCTGTCTAGTCTTGTCTGTCTAGTCTTGTCTTGTCTAGTCTTGTCTGTCTAGTCTTGTCTGTCTAGTCTTGTCTGTCTAGTCTTGTCTGTCTAGTCTTGTCTGTCTAGTCTTGTCTGTCTAGTCTTGTCTGTCTAGTCTTGTCTGTCTAGTCTTGTCTGTCTAGTCTTGTCTGTCTAGTCTTGTCTGTCTAGTCTTGTCTGTCTAGTCTTGTCTGTCTAGTCTTGTCTGTCTAGTCTTGTCTGTCTAGTCTTGTCTGTCTAGTCTTGTCTGTCTAGTCTTGTCTGTCTAGTCTTGTCTGTCTAGTCTTGTCTGTCTAGTCTTGTCTGTCTAGTCTTGTCTGTCTAGTCTTGTCTGTCTAGTCTTGTCTGTCTAGTCTTGTCTGTCTAGTCTTGTCTGTCTAGTCTTGTCTGTCTAGTCTTGTCTGTCTAGTCTTGTCTGTCTAGTCTTGTCTGTCTAGTCTTGTCTGTCTAGTCTTGTCTGTCTAGTCTTGTCTGTCTAGTCTTGTCTGTCTAGTCTTGTCTGTCTAGTCTTGTCTGTCTAGTCTTGTCTGTCTAGTCTTGTCTGTCTAGTCTTGTCTGTCTAGTCTTGTCTGTCTAGTCTTGTCTGTCTAGTCTTGTCTGTCTAGTCTTGTCTGTCTAGTCTTGTCTGTCTAGTCTTGTCTGTCTAGTCTTGTCTGTCTAGTCTTGTCTGTCTAGTCTTGTCTGTCTAGTCTTGTCTGTCTAGTCTTGTCTGTCTAGTCTTGTCTGTCTAGTCTTGTCTGTCTAGTCTTGTCTGTCTAGTCTTGTCTGTCTAGTCTTGTCTGTCTAGTCTTGTCTGTCTAGTCTTGTCTGTCTAGTCTTGTCTGTCTAGTCTTGTCTGTCTAGTCTTGTCTGTCCTGTCTTGTCTGTCTAGTCTTGTCTGTCTAGTCTTGTCTGTCTAGTCTTGTCTGTCTAGTCTTGTCTGTCTAGTCTTGTCTGTCTAGTCTCGTCTGTCTAGTCTTGTCTGTCTAGTCTTGTCTGTCTAGTCTTGTCTGTCTAGTCTTGTCTGTCTAGTCTTGTCTGTCTAGTCTTGTCTGTCTAGTCTTGTCTGTCTAGTCTTGTCTGTCTAGTCTTCTCTGTCTAGTCTTGTCTGTCTAGTCTTGTCTGTCTAGTCTTGTCTGTCTAGTTTTGTCTGTCTAGTCTTGTCTGTCTAGTCTTGTCTGTCTAGTCTTGTCTGTCTTGTCTGTCTGTCTAGTCTTGTCTGTCTAGTCTTGTCTGTCTAGTCTTGTCTGTCTAGTCTTGTCTGTCTAGTCTTGTCTGTCTAGTCTTGTCTGTCTAGTCTTGTCTGTCTAGTCTTGTCTGTCTAGTCTTGTCTGTCTAGTCTTGTCTGTCTAGTCTTTCTTCTGTCTAGTCTTTTCTGTCTAGTCTTGTCTGTCTAGTCTTGTCTGTCTAGTCTTGTCTGTCTAGTCTTGTCTGTCTAGTCTTGTCTGTCTAGTCTTGTCTGTCTAGTCTTGTCTGTCTAGTCTTGTCTCTGTCTAGTCTTGTCTGTCTAGTCTTGTCTGTCTAGTCTTGTCTGTCTAGTCTTGTCTGTCTAGTCTTGTCTGTCTAGTCTTGTCTGTCTAGTCTTGTCTGTCTAGTCTTGTCTGTCTAGTCTTGTCTGTCTAGTCTTGTCTGTCTAGTCTTGTCTGTCTAGTCTTGTCTGTCTAGTCTTGTCTGTCTAGTCTTGTCTGTCTAGTCTTGTCTGTCTAGTCTTGTCTGTCTAGTCTTGTCTGTCTAGTCTTGTCTGTCTAGTCTTGTCTGTCTAGTTTTGTCTGTCTAGTCTTGTCTGTCTAGTCTTGTCTGTCTAGTCTTGTCTGTCTAGTCTTGTCTGTCTAGTCTTGTCTGTCTAGTCTTGTCTGTCTAGTCTTGTCTGTCTAGTCTTGTCTGTCTAGTCTGTCTGTCTAGTCTTGTCTGTCTAGTCTTGTCTGTCTAGTCTTGTCTGTCTAGTCTTGTCTGTCTAGTCTTGTCTGTCTAGTCTTGTCTGTCTAGTCTTGTCTGTCTAGTCTTGTCTGTCTAGTCTTGTCTGTCTAGTCTTGTCTGTCTAGTCTTGTCTGTCTAGTCTTGTCTGTCTAGTCTTGTCTGTCTAGTCTTGTCTGTCTAGTCTTGTCTGTCTAGTCTTGTCTGTCTAGTCTTGTCTGTCTAGTCTTGTCTGTCTAGTCTTGTCTGTCTAGTCTTGTCTGTCTAGTCTTGTCTGTCTAGTCTTGTCTGTCTAGTCTTGTCTGTCTAGTCTTGTCTGTCTAGTCTTGTCTGTCTAGTCTTGTCTGTCTAGTCTTGTCTGTCTGGTCTTGTCTGTCTAGTCTTGTCTGTCTAGTCTTGTCTGTCTAGTCTTGTCTGTCTAGTCTTGTCTGTCTAGTCTTGTCTGTCTAGTCTTGTCTGTCTAGTCTTGTCTGTCTAGTCTTGTCTGTCTGTCTAGTCTTGTCTGTCTAGTCTTGTCTGTCTAGTCTTGTCTGTCTAGTCTTGTCTGTCTAGTCTTGTCTGTCTAGTCTTGTCTGTCTAGTCTTGTCTGTCTAGTCTTGTCTGTCTTGTCTTGTCTGTCTAGTCTTGTCTGTCTAGTCTTGTCTGTCTAGTCTTGTCTGTCTAGTCTTGTCTGTCTAGTCTTGTCTGTCTAGTCTTGTCTGTCTAGTCTTGTCTGTCTAGTCTTGTCTGTCTAGTCTTGTCTGTCTAGTCTTGTCTGTCTAGTCTTGTCTGTCTAGTCTTGTCTGTCTAGTCTTGTCTGTCTAGTCTTGTCTGTCTAGTCTTGTCTGTCTAGTCTTGTCTGTCTAGTCTTGTCTGTCTAGTCTTGTCTGTCTAGTCTTGTCTGTCTAGTCTTGTCTGTCTAGTCTTGTCTGTCTAGTCTTGTCTGTCTAGTCTTGTCTGTCTAGTCTTGTCTGTCTAGTCTTGTCTGTCTAGTCTTGTCTGTCTAGTCTTGTCTGTCTAGTCTTGTCTGTCTAGTCTTGTCTGTCTAGTCTTGTCTGTCTAGTCTTGTCTGTCTAGTCTTGTCTGTCTAGTCTTGTCTGTCTAGTCTTGTCTGTCTAGTCTTGTCTGTCTAGTCTTGTCTGTCTAGTCTTGTCTGTCTAGTCTTGTCTGTCTAGTCTTGTCTGTCTAGTCTTGTCTGTCTAGTCTTGTCTGTCTAGTCTTGTCTGTCTAGTCTTGTCTGTCTAGTCTTGTCTGTCTAGTCTTGTCTGTCTAGTTGTCTGTCTAGTCTTGTCTGTCTAGTCTTGTCTGTCTAGTCTTGTCTGTCTAGTCTTGTCTGTCTAGTCTTGTCTGTCTAGTCTTGTCTGTCTAGTCTTGTCTGTCTAGTCTTGTCTGTCTAGTCTTGTCTGTCTAGTCTTGTCTGTCTAGTCTTGTCTGTCTAGTCTTGTCTGTCTAGTCTTGTCTGTCTAGTCTTGTCTGTCTAGTCTTGTCTGTCTAGTCTTGTCTGTCTAGTCTTGTCTGTCTAGTCTTGTCTGTCTAGTCTTGTCTGTCTAGTCTTGTCTGTCTAGTCTTGTCTGTCTAGTCTTGTCTGTCTAGTCTTGTCTGTCTAGTCTTGTCTGTCTAGTCTTGTCTGTCTAGTCTTGTCTGTCTAGTCTTGTCTGTCTAGTCTTGTCTGTCTAGTCTTGTCTGTCTAGTCTTGTCTGTCTAGTCTTGTCTGTCTAGTCTTGTCTGTCTAGTCTTGTCTGTCTAGTCTTGTCTGTCTTGTCTGTCTAGTCTTGTCTGTCTAGTCTTGTCTGTCTAGTCTTGTCTGTCTAGTCTTGTCTGTCTAGTCTTGTCTGTCTATCTTGTCTGTCTAGTCTTGTCTGTCTAGTCTTGTCTGTCTAGTCTTGTCTGTCTAGTCTTGTCTGTCTAGTCTTGTCTGTCTAGTCTTGTCTGTCTAGTCTTGTCTGTCTAGTCTTGTCTGTCTTGTCTTGTCTGTCTAGTCTTGTCTGTCTAGTCTTGTCTGTCTAGTCTTGTCTGTCTAGTCTTGTCTGTCTAGTCTTGTCTGTCTAGTCTTGTCTGTCTAGTCTTGTCTGTCTAGTCTTGTCTGTCTAGTCTTGTCTGTCTAGTCTTGTCTGTCTAGTCTTGTCTGTCTAGTCCTTGTCTGTCTAGTCTTGTCTGTCTAGTCTTGTCTGTCTAGTCTTGTCTGTCTAGTCTTGTCTGTCTAGTCTTGTCTGTCTAGTCTTGTCTGTCTAGTCTTGTCTGTCTAGTCTTGTCTGTCTAGTCTTGTCGGTCTAGTCTTGTCTGTCTAGTCTTTTCTGTCTAGTCTTGTCTGTCTAGTCTTGTCTGTCTAGTCTTGTCTGTCTAGTGTTGTCTGTCTAGTCTTGTCTGTCTAGTCTTGTCTGTCTAGTCTTGTCTGTCTAGTCTTGTCTGTCTAGTCTTGTCTGTCTAGTCTTGTCTGTCTAGTCTTGTCTGTCTACTCTTGTCTGTCTAGTCTTGTCTGTCTAGTCTTGTCTGTCTAGTCTTGTCTGTCTAGTCTTGTCTGTCTAGTCTTGTCTGTCTAGTCTTGTCTGTCTAGTCTTGTCTGTCTAGTCTTGTCTGTCTAGTCTTGTCTGTCTAGTCTTGTCTGTCTAGTCTTGTCTGTCTAGTCTTGTCTGTCTAGTCTTGTCTGTCTAGTCTTGTCTGTCTAGTCTTGTCTGTCTAGTCTTGTCTGTCTAGTCTTGTCTGTCTAGTCTTGTCTGTCTAGTCTTGTCCGTCTAGTCTTGTCTGTCTAGTCTTGTCTGTCTAGTCTTGTCTGTCTAGTCTAGTCTGTCTAGTCTTGTCTGTCTAGTCTTGTCTGTCTAGTCTTGTCTGTCTAGTGTTGTCTGTTTAGTCTTGTCTGTCTAGTCTTGTCTGTCTAGTCTTTTCTGTCTAGTCTTGCCTGTCTAGTCTTGTCTGTCTAGTCTTGTCTGTCTAGTCTTGTCTGTCTTGTCTTGTCTGTCTAGTCTTGTCTGTCTAGTCTTGTATGTCTAGTCTTGTCTGTCTAGTCTTGTCTGTCTAGTCTTGTATGTCTAGTCTTGTCTGTCTAGTCTTGTCTGTCTAGTCTTGTCTGTCTAGTCTCGTCTGTCTAGTCTCGTCTGTCTAGTCTTGTCTGTCTAGTCTTGTCTGTCTAGTCTTGTCTGTCTAGTCTTGTCTGTCTAGTCTTGTCTGTCTAGTCTTGTCTGTCTAGTCTTGTCTGTCTAGTCTTGTCTGTCTAGTCTTGTCTGTCTAGTCTTGTCTGTCTAGTCTTGTCTGTCTAGTCTTGTCTGTCTAGTCTTGTCTGTCTAGTCTTGTCTGTCTAGTCTTGTCTGTCTAGTCTTGTCTGTCTAGTCTTGTCTGTCTAGTCTTGTCTCTCTAGTCTTGTCTGTCTAGTCTTGTCTGTCTAGTCTTGTCTGTCTAGTCTTGTCTGTCTAGTCTTGTCTGTCTAGTCTTGTCTGTCTAGTCTTGTCTGTCTAGTCTTGTCTGTCTAGTCCTGTCTGTCTAGTCTTGTCTGTCTAGTGTTGTCTGTCTAGTCTTGTCTGTCTAGTCTGTCTAGTCTGTCTAGTCTGTCTAGTCTGTCTAGTCTGTCTAGTCTGTCTAGTCTGTCTAGTCTGTCTAGTCTGTCTAGTCTGTCTAGTCTGTCTAGTCTGTCTAGTCTGTCTAGTCTGTCTAGTCTGTCTAGTCTGTCTAGTCTGTCTAGTCTGTCTAGTCTTGTCTGTCTAGTATTGTCTGTCTAGTATTGTCTGTCTAGTCTTGTCTGTCTAGTCTTGTCTGTCTAGTCTTGTCTGTCTAGTCTTGTCTGTCTAGTCTTGTCTGTCTAGTCTTGTCTGTCTAGTCTTGTCTGTCTAGTCTTGTCCTGTCTAGTCTTGTCTGTCAAGTCTTGTCTGTCTAGTCTTGTCTGTCTAGTCTTGTCTGTCTAGTGTTGTCTGTTTAGTCTTGTCTGTCTAGTCTTGTCTGTCTAGTCTTGTCTGTCTAGTGTTGTCTGTTTAGTCTTGTCTGTCTAGTCTTGTCTGTCTAGTCTTGTCTGTCTAGTCTTGCCTGTCTAGTCTTGTCTGTCTAGTCTTGTCTGTCTAGTCTTGTCTGTCTAGTGTTGTCTGTTTAGTCTTGTCTGTCTAGTCTTGTCTGTCTAGTCTTGTCTGTCTAGTCTTGCCTGTCTAGTCTTGTCTGTCTAGTCTTGTCTGTCTAGTCTTGTCTGTCTAGTCTTGTCTGTCTAGTGTTGTCTGTTTAGTCTTGTCTGTCTAGTGTCTAGTCTTGTCTGTCTAGTCTTGTCTGTCTAGTCTTGTCTGTCTAGTCTTGTCTGTCTAGTCTTGTCTGTCTAGTCTTGTCTGTCTAGTCTTGTCTGTCTAGTCTTGTCTGTCTAGTCTTGTCTGTCTAGTCTTGTCTGTCTAGTCTTGTCTGTCTAGTCTTGTCTGTCTAGTCTTGTCTGTCTAGTCTTGTCTGTCTAGTCTTGTCTGTCTAGTCTTGTCTGTCTAGTCTTGTCTGTCTAGTCTTGTCTGTCTAGTCTTGTCTGTCTAGTCTTGTCTGTCTAGTCTTGTCTGTCTAGTCTTGTCTGTCTAGTCTTGTCTGTCTAGTCTTGTCTGTCTAGTCTTGTCTGTCTAGTCTTGTCTGTCTAGTCTTGTCTGTCTAGTCTTGTCTGTCTAGTCTTGTCTGTCTAGTCTTGTCTGTCTAGTCTTGTCTGTCTAGTCTTGTCTGTCTAGTCTTGTCTGTCTAGTCTTGTCTGTCTAGTCTTGTCTGTCTAGTCTTGTCTGTCTAGTCTTGTCTGTCTAGTCTTGTCTGTCTAGTCTTGTCTGTCTAGTCTTGTCTGTCTAGTCTTGTCTGTCTAGTCTTGTCTGTCTAGTCTTGTCTGTCTAGTCTTGTCTGTCTAGTCTTGTCTGTCTAGTCTTGTCTGTCTAGTCTTGTCTGTCTAGTCTTGTCTGTCTAGTCTTGTCTGTCTAGTCTTGTCTGTCTAGTCTTGTCTGTCTAGTCTTGTCTGTCTAGTCTTGTCTGTCTAGTCTTGTCTGTCTAGTCTTGTCTGTCTAGTCTTGTCTGTCTAGTCTTGTCTGTCTAGTCTTGTCTGTCTAGTCTTGTCTGTCTAGTCTTGTCTGTCTAGTCTTGTCTGTCTAGTCTTGTCTGTCTAGTCTTGTCTGTCTAGTCTTGTCTGTCTAGTCTTGTCTGTCTAGTCTTGTCTGTCTAGTCTTGTCTGTCTAGTCTTGTCTGTCTAGTCTTGTCTGTCTAGTCTTGTCTGTCTAGTCTTGTCTGTCTAGTCTTGTCTGTCTAGTCTTGTCTGTCTAGTCTTGTCTGTCTAGTCTTGTCTGTCTAGTCTTGTCTGTCTAGTCTTGTCTGTCTAGTCTTGTCTGTCTAGTCTTGTCTGTCTAGTCTTGTCTGTCTAGTCTTGTCTGTCTAGTCTTGTCTGTCTAGTCTTGTCTGTCTAGTCTTGTCTGTCTAGTCTTGTCTGTCTAGTCTTGTCTGTCTAGTCTTGTCTGTCTAGTCTTGTCTGTCTAGTCTTGTCTGTCTAGTCTTGTCTGTCTAGTCTTGTCTGTCTAGTCTTGTCTGTCTAGTCTTGTCTGTCTAGTCTTGTCTGTCTAGTCTTGTCTGTCTAGTCTTGTCTGTCTAGTCTTGTCTGTCTAGTCTTGTCTGTCTAGTCTTGTCTGTCTAGTCTTGTCTGTCTAGTCTTGTCTGTCTAGTCTTGTCTGTCTAGTCTTGTCTGTCTAGTCTTGTCTGTCTAGTCTTGTCTGTCTAGTCTTGTCTGTCTAGTCTTGTCTGTCTAGTCTTGTCTGTCTAGTCTTGTCTGTCTAGTCTTGTCTGTCTAGTCTTGTCTGTCTAGTCTTGTCTGTCTAGTCTTGTCTGTCTAGTCTTGTCTGTCTAGTCTTGTCTGTCTAGTCTTGTCTGTCTAGTCTTGTCTGTCTAGTCTTGTCTGTCTAGTCTTGTCTGTCTAGTCTTGTCTGTCTAGTCTTGTCTGTCTAGTCTTGTCTGTCTAGTCTTGTCTGTCTAGTCTTGTCTGTCTAGTCTTGTCTGTCTAGTCTTGTCTGTCTAGTCTTGTCTGTCTAGTCTTGTCTGTCTAGTCTTGTCTGTCTAGTCTTGTCTGTCTAGTCTTGTCTGTCTAGTCTTGTCTGTCTAGTCTTGTCTGTCTAGTCTTGTCTGTCTAGTCTTGTCTGTCTAGTCTTGTCTGTCTAGTCTTGTCTGTCTAGTCTTGTCTGTCTAGTCTTGTCTGTCTAGTCTTGTCTGTCTAGTCTTGTCTGTCTAGTCTTGTCTGTCTAGTCTTGTCTGTCTAGTCTTGTCTGTCTAGTCTTGTCTGTCTAGTCTTGTCTGTCTAGTCTTGTCTGTCTAGTCTTGTCTGTCTAGTCTTGTCTGTCTAGTCTTGTCTGTCTAGTCTTGTCTGTCTAGTCTTGTCTGTCTAGTCTTGTCTGTCTAGTCTTGTCTGTCTAGTCTTGTCTGTCTAGTCTTGTCTGTCTAGTCTTGTCTGTCTAGTCTTGTCTGTCTAGTCTTGTCTGTCTAGTCTTGTCTGTCTAGTCTTGTCTGTCTAGTCTTGTCTGTCTAGTCTTGTCTGTCTAGTCTTGTCTGTCTAGTCTTGTCTGTCTAGTCTTGTCTGTCTAGTCTTGTCTGTCTAGTCTTGTCTGTCTAGTCTTGTCTGTCTAGTCTTGTCTGTCTAGTCTTGTCTGTCTAGTCTTGTCTGTCTAGTCTTGTCTGTCTAGTCTTGTCTGTCTAGTCTTGTCTGTCTAGTCTTGTCTGTCTAGTCTTGTCTGTCTAGTCTTGTCTGTCTAGTCTTGTCTGTCTAGTCTTGTCTGTCTAGTCTTGTCTGTCTAGTCTTGTCTGTCTAGTCTTGTCTGTCTAGTCTTGTCTGTCTAGTCTTGTCTGTCTAGTCTTGTCTGTCTAGTCTTGTCTGTCTAGTCTTGTCTGTCTAGTCTTGTCTGTCTAGTCTTGTCTGTCTAGTCTTGTCTGTCTAGTCTTGTCTGTCTAGTCTTGTCTGTCTAGTCTTGTCTGTCTAGTCTTGTCTGTCTAGTCTTGTCTGTCTAGTCTTGTCTGTCTAGTCTTGTCTGTCTAGTCTTGTCTGTCTAGTCTTGTCTGTCTAGTCTTGTCTGTCTAGTCTTGTCTGTCTAGTCTTGTCTGTCTAGTCTTGTCTGTCTAGTCTTGTCTGTCTAGTCTTGTCTGTCTAGTCTTGTCTGTCTAGTCTTGTCTGTCTAGTCTTGTCTGTCTAGTCTTGTCTGTCTAGTCTTGTCTGTCTAGTCTTGTCTGTCTAGTCTTGTCTGTCTAGTCTTGTCTGTCTAGTCTTGTCTGTCTAGTCTTGTCTGTCTAGTCTTGTCTGTCTAGTCTTGTCTGTCTAGTCTTGTCTGTCTAGTCTTGTCTGTCTAGTCTTGTCTGTCTAGTCTTGTCTGTCTAGTCTTGTCTGTCTAGTCTTGTCTGTCTAGTCTTGTCTGTCTAGTCTTGTCTGTCTAGTCTTGTCTGTCTAGTCTTGTCTGTCTAGTCTTGTCTGTCTAGTCTTGTCTGTCTAGTCTTGTCTGTCTAGTCTTGTCTGTCTAGTCTTGTCTGTCTAGTCTTGTCTGTCTAGTCTTGTCTGTCTAGTCTTGTCTGTCTAGTCTTGTCTGTCTAGTCTTGTCTGTCTAGTCTTGTCTGTCTAGTCTTGTCTGTCTAGTCTTGTCTGTCTAGTCTTGTCTGTCTAGTCTTGTCTGTCTAGTCTTGTCTGTCTAGTCTTGTCTGTCTAGTCTTGTCTGTCTATAGTCTTGTCTGTCTAGTCTTGTCTGTCTAGTCTTGTCTGTCTAGTCTTGTCTGTCTAGTCTTGTCTGTCTAGTCTTGTCTGTCTAGTCTTGTCTGTCTAGTCTTGTCTGTCTAGTCTTGTCTGTCTAGTCTTGTCTGTCTAGTCTTGTCTGTCTAGTCTTGTCTGTCTAGTCTTGTCTGTCTAGTCTTGTCTGTCTAGTCTTGTCTGTCTAGTCTTGTCTGTCTAGTCTT
This sequence comes from Phosphuga atrata, assembly GCA_944588485.1. Taxonomy (NCBI): domain Eukaryota; kingdom Metazoa; phylum Arthropoda; class Insecta; order Coleoptera; family Silphidae; genus Phosphuga; species Phosphuga atrata. The sequence goes on from CALYMW010000110.1 coordinate 27,955, forward strand.
GTCTGTCTAGTCTTGTCTGTCTAGTCTTGTCTGTCTAGTCTTGTCTGTCTAGTCTTGTCTGTCTAGTCTTGTCTGTCTAGTCTTGTCTGTCTAGTCTTGTCTGTCTAGTCTTGTCTGTCTAGTCTTGTCTGTCTAGTCTTGTCTGTCTAGTCTTGTCTGTCTAGTCTTGTCTGTCTAGTCTTGTCTGTCTAGTCTTGTCTGTCTAGTCTTGTCTGTCTAGTCTTGTCTGTCTAGTCTTGTCTGTCTAGTCTTGTCTGTCTAGTCTTGTCTGTCTAGTCTTGTCTGTCTAGTCTTGTCTGTCTAGTCTTGTCTGTCTAGTCTTGTCTGTCTAGTCTTGTCTGTCTAGTCTTGTCTGTCTAGTCTTGTCTGTCTAGTCTTGTCTGTCTAGTCTTGTCTGTCTAGTCTTGTCTGTCTAGTCTTGTCTGTCTAGTCTTGTCTGTCTAGTCTTGTCTGTCTAGTCTTGTCTGTCTAGTCTTGTCTGTCTAGTCTTGTCTGTCTAGTCTTGTCTGTCTAGTCTTGTCTGTCTAGTCTTGTCTGTCTAGTCTTGTCTGTCTAGTCTTGTCTGTCTAGTCTTGTCTGTCTAGTCTTGTCTGTCTAGTCTTGTCTGTCTAGTCTTGTCTGTCTAGTCTTGTCTGTCTAGTCTTGTCTGTCTAGTCTTGTCTGTCTAGTCTTGTCTGTCTAGTCTTGTCTGTCTAGTCTTGTCTGTCTAGTCTTGTCTGTCTAGTCTTGTCTGTCTAGTCTTGTCTGTCTAGTCTTGTCTGTCTAGTCTTGTCTGTCTAGTCTTGTCTGTCTAGTCTTGTCTGTCTAGTCTTGTCTGTCTAGTCTTGTCTGTCTAGTCTTGTCTGTCTAGTCTTGTCTGTCTAGTCTTGTCTGTCTAGTCTTGTCTGTCTAGTCTTGTCTGTCTAGTCTTGTCTGTCTAGTCTTGTCTGTCTAGTCTTGTCTGTCTAGTCTTGTCTGTCTAGTCTTGTCTGTCTAGTCTTGTCTGTCTAGTCTTGTCTGTCTAGTCTTGTCTGTCTAGTCTTGTCTGTCTAGTCTTGTCTGTCTAGTCTTGTCTGTCTAGTCTTGTCTGTCTAGTCTTGTCTGTCTAGTCTTGTCTGTCTAGTCTTGTCTGTCTAGTCTTGTCTGTCTAGTCTTGTCTGTCTAGTCTTGTCTGTCTAGTCTTGTCTGTCTAGTCTTGTCTGTCTAGTCTTGTCTGTCTAGTCTTGTCTGTCTAGTCTTGTCTGTCTAGTCTTGTCTGTCTAGTCTTGTCTGTCTAGTCTTGTCTGTCTAGTCTTGTCTGTCTAGTCTTGTCTGTCTAGTCTTGTCTGTCTAGTCTTGTCTGTCTAGTCTTGTCTGTCTAGTCTTGTCTGTCTAGTCTTGTCTGTCTAGTCTTGTCTGTCTAGTCTTGTCTGTCTAGTCTTGTCTGTCTAGTCTTGTCTGTCTAGTCTTGTCTGTCTAGTCTTGTCTGTCTAGTCTTGTCTGTCTAGTCTTGTCTGTCTAGTCTTGTCTGTCTAGTCTTGTCTGTCTAGTCTTGTCTGTCTAGTCTTGTCTGTCTAGTCTTGTCTGTCTAGTCTTGTCTGTCTAGTCTTGTCTGTCTAGTCTTGTCTGTCTAGTCTTGTCTGTCTAGTCTTGTCTGTCTAGTCTTGTCTGTCTAGTCTTGTCTGTCTAGTCTTGTCTGTCTAGTCTTGTCTGTCTAGTCTTGTCTGTCTAGTCTTGTCTGTCTAGTCTTGTCTGTCTAGTCTTGTCTGTCTAGTCTTGTCTGTCTAGTCTTGTCTGTCTAGTCTTGTCTGTCTAGTCTTGTCTGTCTAGTCTTGTCTGTCTAGTCTTGTCTGTCTAGTCTTGTCTGTCTAGTCTTGTCTGTCTAGTCTTGTCTGTCTAGTCTTGTCTGTCTAGTCTTGTCTGTCTAGTCTTGTCTGTCTAGTCTTGTCTGTCTAGTCTTGTCTGTCTAGTCTTGTCTGTCTAGTCTTGTCTGTCTAGTCTTGTCTGTCTAGTCTTGTCTGTCTAGTCTTGTCTGTCTAGTCTTGTCTGTCTAGTCTTGTCTGTCTAGTCTTGTCTGTCTAGTCTTGTCTGTCTAGTCTTGTCTGTCTAGTCTTGTCTGTCTAGTCTTGTCTGTCTAGTCTTGTCTGTCTAGTCTTGTCTGTCTAGTCTTGTCTGTCTAGTCTTGTCTGTCTAGTCTTGTCTGTCTAGTCTTGTCTGTCTAGTCTTGTCTGTCTAGTCTTGTCTGTCTAGTCTTGTCTGTCTAGTCTTGTCTGTCTAGTCTTGTCTGTCTAGTCTTGTCTGTCTAGTCTTGTCTGTCTAGTCTTGTCTGTCTAGTCTTGTCTGTCTAGTCTTGTCTGTCTAGTCTTGTCTGTCTAGTCTTGTCTGTCTAGTCTTGTCTGTCTAGTCTTGTCTGTCTAGTCTTGTCTGTCTAGTCTTGTCTGTCTAGTCTTGTCTGTCTAGTCTTGTCTGTCTAGTCTTGTCTGTCTAGTCTTGTCTGTCTAGTCTTGTCTGTCTAGTCTTGTCTGTCTAGTCTTGTCTGTCTAGTCTTGTCTGTCTAGTCTTGTCTGTCTAGTCTTGTCTGTCTAGTCTTGTCTGTCTAGTCTTGTCTGTCTAGTCTTGTCTGTCTAGTCTTGTCTGTCTAGTCTTGTCTGTCTAGTCTTGTCTGTCTAGTCTTGTCTGTCTAGTCTTGTCTGTCTAGTCTTGTCTGTCTAGTCTTGTCTGTCTAGTCTTGTCTGTCTAGTCTTGTCTGTCTAGTCTTGTCTGTCTAGTCTTGTCTGTCTAGTCTTGTCTGTCTAGTCTTGTCTGTCTAGTCTTGTCTGTCTAGTCTTGTCTGTCTAGTCTTGTCTGTCTAGTCTTGTCTGTCTAGTCTTGTCTGTCTAGTCTTGTCTGTCTAGTCTTGTCTGTCTAGTCTTGTCTGTCTAGTCTTGTCTGTCTAGTCTTGTCTGTCTAGTCTTGTCTGTCTAGTCTTGTCTGTCTAGTCTTGTCTGTCTAGTCTTGTCTGTCTAGTCTTGTCTGTCTAGTCTTGTCTGTCTAGTCTTGTCTGTCTAGTCTTGTCTGTCTAGTCTTGTCTGTCTAGTCTTGTCTGTCTAGTCTTGTCTGTCTAGTCTTGTCTGTCTAGTCTTGTCTGTCTAGTCTTGTCTGTCTAGTCTTGTCTGTCTAGTCTTGTCTGTCTAGTCTTGTCTGTCTAGTCTTGTCTGTCTAGTCTTGTCTGTCTAGTCTTGTCTGTCTAGTCTTGTCTGTCTAGTCTTGTCTGTCTAGTCTTGTCTGTCTAGTCTTGTCTGTCTAGTCTTGTCTGTCTAGTCTTGTCTGTCTAGTCTTGTCTGTCTAGTCTTGTCTGTCTAGTCTTGTCTGTCTAGTCTTGTCTGTCTAGTCTTGTCTGTCTAGTCTTGTCTGTCTAGTCTTGTCTGTCTAGTCTTGTCTGTCTAGTCTTGTCTGTCTAGTCTTGTCTGTCTAGTCTTGTCTGTCTAGTCTTGTCTGTCTAGTCTTGTCTGTCTAGTCTTGTCTGTCTAGTCTTGTCTGTCTAGTCTTGTCTGTCTAGTCTTGTCTGTCTAGTCTTGTCTGTCTAGTCTTGTCTGTCTAGTCTTGTCTGTCTAGTCTTGTCTGTCTAGTCTTGTCTGTCTAGTCTTGTCTGTCTAGTCTTGTCTGTCTAGTCTTGTCTGTCTAGTCTTGTCTGTCTAGTCTTGTCTGTCTAGTCTTGTCTGTCTAGTCTTGTCTGTCTAGTCTTGTCTGTCTAGTCTTGTCTGTCTAGTCTTGTCTGTCTAGTCTTGTCTGTCTAGTCTTGTCTGTCTAGTCTTGTCTGTCTAGTCTTGTCGGTCTAGTCTTGTCTGTCTAGTCTTGTCCGTTTAGTCTTGTCTGTCTAGTCTTGTCAGTCTAGTCTTGTCTGTCTAGTCTTGTCTGTCTAGTCTTGTCTGTCTAGTCTTGTCTGTCTAGTCTTGTCTGTCTAGTCTTGTCTGTCTAGTCTTGTCTGTCTAGTCTTGTCTGTCTAGTCTTGTCTGTCTAGTCTTGTCTGTCTAGTCTTGTCTGTCTAGTCTTGTCTGTCTAGTCTTGTCTGTCTAGTCTTGTCTGTCTAGTCTTGTCTGTCTAGTCTTGTCTGTCTAGTCTTGTCTGTCTAGTCTTGTCTGTCTAGTCTTGTCTGTCTAGTCTTGTCTGTCTAGTCTTGTCTGTCTAGTCTTGTCTGTCTAGTCTTGTCTGTCTAGTCTTGTCTGTCTAGTCTTGTCTGTCTAGTCTTGTCTGTCTAGTCTTGTCTGTCTAGTCTTGTCTGTCTAGTCTTGTCTGTCTAGTATTGTCTGTCTAGTCTTGTCTGTCTAGTCTTGTCTGTCTAGCCTTGTCTGTCTAGTCTTGTCTGTCTAGTCTTGTCTGTCTAGTCTTGTCTGTCTAGTCTTGTCTGTCTAGTCTTGTCTGTCTAGTCTTGTCTGTCTAGTCTTGTCTGTCTAGTCTTGTCTGTCTAGTCTTGTCTGTCTAGTCTTGTCTGTCTAGTCTTGTCTGTCTAGTCTTGTCTGTCTAGTCTTGTCTGTCTAGTCTTGTCTGTCTAGTCTTGTCTGTCTAGTCTTGTCTGTCTAGTCTTGTCTGTCTAGTCTTGTCTGTCTAGTCTTGTCTGTCTAGTCTTGTCTGTCTAGTCTTGTCTGTCTAGTGTTGTCTGTCTAGTGTTGTCTGTCTAGTCCTTTCTGTCTAGTCTTGTCTGTCTAGTCTTGTCTGTCTAGTCTTGTCTGTCTAGTCTTTTCTGTCTAGTCTTGTCTGTCTAGTCTTGTCTGTCTAGTCTTGTCTGTCTAGTCTTGTCTGTCTAGTCTTGTCCGTCTAGTCTTGTCCGTCTAGTCTTGTCTGTCTAGTCTTGTCTGTCTAGTCTTGTCTGTCTAGTCTTGTCTGTCTAGTCTTGTCTGTCTAGTCTTGTCTGTCTAGTCTTGTCTGTCTAGTCTTGTCTGTCTAGTCTTGTCTGTCTAGTCTTGTCTGTCTAGTCTTGTCTGTCTAGTCTTGTCTGTCTAGTCTTGTCTGTCTAGTCTTGTCTGTCTAGTCTTGTCTGTCTAGTCTTGTCTGTCTAGTCTTGTCTGTCTAGTCTTGTCTGTCTAGTCTTGTCTGTCTAGTCTTGTCTGTCTAGTCTTGTCTGTCTAGTCTTGTCTGTCTAGTCTTGTCTGTCTAGTCTTGTCTGTCTAGTCTTGTCTGTCTAGTCTTGTCTGTCTAGTCTTGTCTGTCTAGTCTTGTCTGTCTAGTCTTGTCTGTCTAGTCTTGTCTGTCTAGTCTTGTCTGTCTAGTCTTGTCTGTCTAGTCTTGTCTGTCTAGTCTTGTCTGTCTAGTCTTGTCTGTCTAGTCTTGTCTGTCTAGTCTTGTCTGTCTAGTCTTGTCTGTCTAGTCTTGTCTGTCTAGTCTTGTCTGTCTAGTCTTGTCTGTCTAGTCTTGTCTGTCTAGTCTTGTCTGTCTAGTCTTGTCTGTCTAGTCTTGTCTGTCTAGTCTTGTCTGTCTAGTCTTGTCTGTCTAGTCTTGTCTGTCTAGTCTTGTCTGTCTAGTCTTGTCTGTCTAGTCTTGTCTGTCTAGTCTTGTCTGTCTAGTCTTGTCTGTCTAGTCTTGTCTGTCTAGTCTTGTCTGTCTAGTCTTGTCTGTCTAGTCTTGTCTGTCTAGTCTTGTCTGTCTAGTCTTGTCTGTCTAGTCTTGTCTGTCTAGTCTTGTCTGTCTAGTCTTGTCTGTCTAGTCTTGTCTGTCTAGTCTTGTCTGTCTAGTCTTGTCTGTCTAGTCTTGTCTGTCTAGTCTTGTCTGTCTAGTCTTGTCTGTCTAGTCTTGTCTGTCTAGTCTTGTCTGTCTAGTCTTGTCTGTCTAGTCTTGTCTGTCTAGTCTTGTCTGTCTAGTCTTGTCTGTCTAGTCTTGTCTGTCTAGTCTTGTCTGTCTAGTCTTGTCTGTCTAGTCTTGTCTGTCTAGTCTTGTCTGTCTAGTCTTGTCTGTCTAGTCTTGTCTGTCTAGTCTTGTCTGTCTAGTCTTGTCTGTCTAGTCTTGTCTGTCTAGTCTTGTCTGTCTAGTCTTGTCTGTCTAGTCTTGTCTGTCTAGTCTTGTCTGTCTAGTCTTGTCTGTCTAGTCTTGTCTGTCTAGTCTTGTCTGTCTAGTCTTGTCTGTCTAGTCTTGTCTGTCTAGTCTTGTCTGTCTAGTCTTGTCTGTCTAGTCTTGTCTGTCTAGTCTTGTCTGTCTAGTCTTGTCTGTCTAGTCTTGTCTGTCTAGTCTTGTCTGTCTAGTCTTGTCTGTCTAGTCTTGTCTGTCTAGTCTTGTCTGTCTAGTCTTGTCTGTCTAGTCTTGTCTGTCTAGTCTTGTCTGTCTAGTCTTGTCTGTCTAGTCTTGTCTGTCTAGTCTTGTCTGTCTAGTCTTGTCTGTCTAGTCTTGTCTGTCTAGTCTTGTCTGTCTAGTCTTGTCTGTCTAGTCTTGTCTGTCTAGTCTTGTCTGTCTAGTCTTGTCTGTCTAGTCTTGTCTGTCTAGTCTTGTCTGTCTAGTCTTGTCTGTCTAGTCTTGTCTGTCTAGTCTTGTCTGTCTAGTCTTGTCTGTCTAGTCTTGTCTGTCTAGTCTTGTCTGTCTAGTCTTGTCTGTCTAGTCTTGTCTGTCTAGTCTTGTCTGTCTAGTCTTGTCTGTCTAGTCTTGTCTGTCTAGTCTTGTCTGTCTAGTCTTGTCTGTCTAGTCTTGTCTGTCTAGTCTTGTCTGTCTAGTTCTTGTCTGTCTAGTCCTGTCTGTCTAGTCTTGTCTGTCTAGTCTTGTCTGTCTAGTCTTGTCTGTCTAGTCTTGTCTGTCTAGTCTTGTCTGTCTAGTCTTGTCTGTCTAGTCTTGTCTGTCTAGTCTTGTCTGTCTAGTCTTGTCTGTCTAGTCTTGTCTGTCTAGTCTTGTCTGTCTAGTCTTGTCTGTCTAGTCTTGTCTGTCTAGTCTTGTCTGTCTAGTCTTGTCTGTCTAGTCTTGTCTGTCTAGTCTTGTCTGTCTAGTCTTGTCTGTCTAGTCTTGTCTGACAAGTCTTGTCTGTCTAGTCTTGTCTGTCTAGTCTTGTCTGTCTAGTCTTGTCTGTCTAGTCTTGTCTGTCTAGTCTTGTCTGTCTAGTCTTGTCTGTCTAGTCTTGTCTGTCTAGTCTTGTCCGTCTAGTCTTGTCCGTCTAGTCTTGTCCGTCTAGTCTTGTCCGTCTAGTCTTGTCCGTCTAGTCTTGTCCGTCTAGTCTTGTCTGTCTAGTCTTGTCCTGTCTAGTCTTGTCTGTCTAGTCTTGTCTGTCTAGTCTTGTCTGTCTAGTCTTGTCTGTCTAGTCTTGTCTGTCTAGTCTTGTCTGTCTAGTCTTGTCTGTCTAGTCTTGTCTGTCTAGTCTTGTCTGTCTAGTCTTGTCTGTCTAGTCTTTTCTGTCTAGTCTTGTCTGTCTAGTCTTGTCTGTCTAGTCTTGTCTGTCTAGTCTTGTCTGTCTAGTCTTGTCTGTCTAGTCTTGTCTGTCTAGTCTTGTCTGTCTAGTCTTGTCTGTCTAGTCTTGCTGTCTAGTCTTGTCTGTCTAGTCTTGTCTGTCTAGTCTTGTCTGTCTAGTCTTGTCTGTCTAGTCTTGTCTGTCTAGTCTTGTCTGTCTAGTCTTGTCTGTCTAGTCTTGTCTGTCTAGTCTTGTCTGTCTAGTCTTGTCTGTCTAGTCTTGTCTGTCTAGTCTTGTCTGTCTAGTCTTGTCTGTCTAGTCTTGTCTGTCTAGTCTTGTCTGTCTAGTCTTGTCTGTCTAGTCTTGTCTGTCTAGTCTTGTCTGTCTAGTCTTGTCTGTCTAGTCTTGTCTGTCTAGTCTTGTCTGTCTAGTCTTGTCTGTCTAGTCTTGTCTGTCTAGTCTTGTCTGTCTAGTCTTGTCTGTCTAGTCTTGTCTGTCTAGTCTTGTCTGTCTAGTCTTGTCTGTCTAGTCTTGTCTGTCTAGTCTTGTCTGTCTAGTCTTGTCTGTCTAGTCTTGTCTGTCTAGTCTTGTCTGTCTAGTCTTGTCTGTCTAGTCTTGTCTGTCTAGTCTTGTCTGTCTAGTCTTGTCTGTCTAGTCTTGTCTGTCTAGTCTTGTCTGTCTAGTCTTGTCTGTCTAGTCTTGTCTGTCTAGTCTTGTCTGTCTAGTCTTGTCTGTCTAGTCTTGTCTGTCTAGTCTTGTCTGTCTAGTCTTGTCTGTCTAGTCTTGTCTGTCTAGTCTTGTCTGTCTAGTCTTGTCTGTCTAGTCTTGTCTGTCTAGTCTTGTCTGTCTAGTCTTGTCTGTCTAGTCTTGTCTGTCTAGTCTTGTCTGTCTAGTCTTGTCTGTCTAGTCTTGTCTGTCTAGTCTTGTCTGTCTAGTCTTGTCTGTCTAGTCTTGTCTGTCTAGTCTTGTCTGTCTAGTCTTGTCTGTCTAGTCTTGTCTGTCTAGTCTTGTCTGTCTAGTCTTGTCTGTCTAGTCTTGTCTGTCTAGTCTTGTCTGTCTAGTCTTGTCTGTCTAGTCTTGTCTGTCTAGTCTTGTCTGTCTAGTCTTGTCTGTCTAGTCTTGTCTGTCTAGTCTTGTCTGTCTAGTCTTGTCTGTCTAGTCTTGTCTGTCTAGTCTTGTCTGTCTAGTCTTGTCTGTCTAGTCTTGTCTGTCTAGTCTTGTCTGTCTAGTCTTGTCTGTCTAGTCTTGTCTGTCTAGTCTTGTCTGTCTAGTCTTGTCTGTCTAGTCTTGTCTGTCTAGTCTTGTCTGTCTAGTCTTGTCTGTCTAGTCTTGTCTGTCTAGTCTTGTCTGTCTAGTCTTGTCTGTCTAGTCTTGTCTGTCTAGTCTTGTCTGTCTAGTCTTGTCTGTCTAGTCTTGTCTGTCTAGTCTTGTCTGTCTAGTCTTGTCTGTCTAGTCTTGTCTGTCTAGTCTTGTCTGTCTAGTCTTGTCTGTCTAGTCTTGTCTGTCTAGTCTTGTCTGTCTAGTCTTGTCTGTCTAGTCTTGTCTGTCTAGTCTTGTCTGTCTAGTCTTGTCTGTCTAGTCTTGTCTGTCTAGTCTTGTCTGTCTAGTCTTGTCTGTCTAGTCTTGTCTGTCTAGTCTTGTCTGTCTAGTCTTGTCTGTCTAGTCTTGTCTGTCTAGTCTTGTCTGTCTAGTCTTGTCTGTCTAGTCTTGTCTGTCTAGTCTTGTCTGTCTAGTCTTGTCTGTCTAGTCTTGTCTGTCTAGTCTTGTCTGTCTAGTCTTGTCTGTCTAGTCTTGTCTGTCTAGTCTTGTCTGTCTAGTCTTGTCTGTCTAGTCTTGTCTGTCTAGTCTTGTCTGTCTAGTCTTGTCTGTCTAGTCTTGTCTGTCTAGTCTTGTCTGTCTAGTCTTGTCTGTCTAGTCTTGTCTGTCTAGTCTTGTCTGTCTAGTCTTGTCTGTCTAGTCTTGTCTGTCTAGTCTTGTCTGTCTAGTCTTGTCTGTCTAGTCTTGTCTGTCTAGTCTTGTCTGTCTAGTCTTGTCTGTCTAGTCTTGTCTGTCTAGTCTTGTCTGTCTAGTCTTGTCTGTCTAGTCTTGTCTGTCTAGTCTTGTCTGTCTAGTCTTGTCTGTCTAGTCTTGTCTGTCTAGTCTTGTCTGTCTAGTCTTGTCTGTCTAGTCTTGTCTGTCTAGTCTTGTCTGTCTAGTCTTGTCTGTCTAGTCTTGTCTGTCTAGTCTTGTCTGTCTAGTCTTGTCTGTCTAGTCTTGTCTGTCTAGTCTTGTCTGTCTAGTCTTGTCTGTCTAGTCTTGTCTGTCTAGTCTTGTCTGTCTAGTCTTGTCTGTCTAGTCTTGTCTGTCTAGTCTTGTCTGTCTAGTCTTGTCTGTCTAGTCTTGTCTGTCTAGTCTTGTCTGTCTAGTCTTGTCTGTCTAGTCTTGTCTGTCTAGTCTTGTCTGTCTAGTCTTGTCTGTCTAGTCTTGTCTGTCTAGTCTTGTCTGTCTAGTCTTGTCTGTCTAGTCTTGTCTGTCTAGTCTTGTCTGTCTAGTCTTGTCTGTCTAGTCTTGTCTGTCTAGTCTTGTCTGTCTAGTCTTGTCTGTCTAGTCTTGTCTGTCTAGTCTTGTCTGTCTAGTCTTGTCTGTCTAGTCTTGTCTGTCTAGTCTTGTCTGTCTAGTCTTGTCTGTCTAGTCTTGTCTGTCTAGTCTTGTCTGTCTAGTCTTGTCTGTCTAGTCTTGTCTGTCTAGTCTTGTCTGTCTAGTCTTGTCTGTCTAGTCTTGTCTGTCTAGTCTTGTCTGTCTAGTCTTGTCTGTCTAGTCTTGTCTGTCTAGTCTTGTCTGTCTAGTCTTGTCTGTCTAGTCTTGTCTGTCTAGTCTTGTCTGTCTAGTCTTGTCTGTCTAGTCTTGTCTGTCTAGTCTTGTCTGTCTAGTCTTGTCTGTCTAGTCTTGTCTGTCTAGTCTTGTCTGTCTAGTCTTGTCTGTCTAGTCTTGTCTGTCTAGTCTTGTCTGTCTAGTCTTGTCTGTCTAGTCTTGTCTGTCTAGTCTTGTCTGTCTAGTCTTGTCTGTCTAGTCTTGTCTGTCTAGTCTTGTCTGTCTAGTCTTGTCTGTCTAGTCTTGTCTGTCTAGTCTTGTCTGTCTAGTCTTGTCTGTCTAGTCTTGTCTGTCTAGTCTTGTCTGTCTAGTCTTGTCTGTCTAGTCTTGTCTGTCTAGTCTTGTCTGTCTAGTCTTGTCTGTCTAGTCTTGTCTGTCTAGTCTTGTCTGTCTAGTCTTGTCTGTCTAGTCTTGTCTGTCTAGTCTTGTCTGTCTAGTCTTGTCTGTCTAGTCTTGTCTGTCTAGTCTTGTCTGTCTAGTCTTGTCTGTCTAGTCTTGTCTGTCTAGTCTTGTCTGTCTAGTCTTGTCTGTCTAGTCTTGTCTGTCTAGTCTTGTCTGTCTAGTCTTGTCTGTCTAGTCTTGTCTGTCTAGTCTTGTCTGTCTAGTCTTGTCTGTCTAGTCTTGTCTGTCTAGTCTTGTCTGTCTAGTCTTGTCTGTCTAGTCTTGTCTGTCTAGTCTTGTCTGTCTAGTCTTGTCTGTCTAGTCTTGTCTGTCTAGTCTTGTCTGTCTAGTCTTGTCTGTCTAGTCTTGTCTGTCTAGTCTTGTCTGTCTAGTCTTGTCTGTCTAGTCTTGTCTGTCTAGTCTTGTCTGTCTAGTCTTGTCTGTCTAGTCTTGTCTGTCTAGTCTTGTCTGTCTAGTCTTGTCTGTCTAGTCTTGTCTGTCTAGTCTTGTCTGTCTAGTCTTGTCTGTCTAGTCTTGTCTGTCTAGTCTTGTCTGTCTAGTCTTGTCTGTCTAGTCTTGTCTGTCTAGTCTTGTCTGTCTAGTCTTGTCTGTCTAGTCTTGTCTGTCTAGTCTTGTCTGTCTAGTCTTGTCTGTCTAGTCTTGTCTGTCTAGTCTTGTCTGTCTAGTCTTGTCTGTCTAGTCTTGTCTGTCTAGTCTTGTCTGTCTAGTCTTGTCTGTCTAGTCTTGTCTGTCTAGTCTTGTCTGTCTAGTCTTGTCTGTCTAGTCTTGTCTGTCTAGTCTTGTCTGTCTAGTCTTGTCTGTCTAGTCTTGTCTGTCTAGTCTTGTCTGTCTAGTCTTGTCTGTCTAGTCTTGTCTGTCTAGTCTTGTCTGTCTAGTCTTGTCTGTCTAGTCTTGTCTGTCTAGTCTTGTCTGTCTAGTCTTGTCTGTCTAGTCTTGTCTGTCTAGTCTTGTCTGTCTAGTCTTGTCTGTCTAGTCTTGTCTGTCTAGTCTTGTCTGTCTAGTCTTGTCTGTCTAGTCTTGTCTGTCTAGTCTTGTCTGTCTAGTCTTGTCTGTCTAGTCTTGTCTGTCTAGTCTTGTCTGTCTAGTCTTGTCTGTCTAGTCTTGTCTGTCTAGTCTTGTCTGTCTAGTCTTGTCTGTCTAGTCTTGTCTGTCTAGTCTTGTCTGTCTAGTCTTGTCTGTCTAGTCTTGTCTGTCTAGTCTTGTCTGTCTAGTCTTGTCTGTCTAGTCTTGTCTGTCTAGTCTTGTCTGTCTAGTCTTGTCTGTCTAGTCTTGTCTGTCTAGTCTTGTCTGTCTAGTCTTGTCTGTCTAGTCTTGTCTGTCTAGTCTTGTCTGTCTAGTCTTGTCTGTCTAGTCTTGTCTGTCTAGTCTTGTCTGTCTAGTCTTGTCTGTCTAGTCTTGTCTGTCTAGTCTTGTCTGTCTAGTCTTGTCTGTCTAGTCTTGTCTGTCTAGTCTTGTCTGTCTAGTCTTGTCTGTCTAGTCTTGTCTGTCTAGTCTTGTCTGTCTAGTCTTGTCTGTCTAGTCTTGTCTGTCTAGTCTTGTCTGTCTAGTCTTGTCTGTCTAGTCTTGTCTGTCTAGTCTTGTCTGTCTAGTCTTGTCTGTCTAGTCTTGTCTGTCTAGTCTTGTCTGTCTAGTCTTGTCTGTCTAGTCTTGTCTGTCTAGTCTTGTCTGTCTAGTCTTGTCTGTCTAGTCTTGTCTGTCTAGTCTTGTCTGTCTAGTCTTGTCTGTCTAGTCTTGTCTGTCTAGTCTTGTCTGTCTAGTCTTGTCTGTCTAGTCTTGTCTGTCTAGTCTTGTCTGTCTAGTCTTGTCTGTCTAGTCTTGTCTGTCTAGTCTTGTCTGTCTAGTCTTGTCTGTCTAGTCTTGTCTGTCTAGTCTTGTCTGTCTAGTCTTGTCTGTCTAGTCTTGTCTGTCTAGTCTTGTCTGTCTAGTCTTGTCTGTCTAGTCTTGTCTGTCTAGTCTTGTCTGTCTAGTCTTGTCTGTCTAGTCTTGTCTGTCTAGTCTTGTCTGTCTAGTCTTGTCTGTCTAGTCTTGTCTGTCTAGTCTTGTCTGTCTAGTCTTGTCTGTCTAGTCTTGTCTGTCTAGTCTTGTCTGTCTAGTCTTGTCTGTCTAGTCTTGTCTGTCTAGTCTTGTCTGTCTAGTCTTGTCTGTCTAGTCTTGTCTGTCTAGTCTTGTCTGTCTAGTCTTGTCTGTCTAGTCTTGTCTGTCTAGTCTTGTCTGTCTAGTCTTGTCTGTCTAGTCTTGTCTGTCTAGTCTTGTCTGTCTAGTCTTGTCTGTCTAGTCTTGTCTGTCTAGTCTTGTCTGTCTAGTCTTGTCTGTCTAGTCTTGTCTGTCTAGTCTTGTCTGTCTAGTCTTGTCTGTCTAGTCTTGTCTGTCTAGTCTTGTCTGTCTAGTCTTGTCTGTCTAGTCTTGTCTGTCTAGTCTTGTCTGTCTAGTCTTGTCTGTCTAGTCTTGTCTGTCTAGTCTTGTCTGTCTAGTCTTGTCTGTCTAGTCTTGTCTGTCTAGTCTTGTCTGTCTAGTCTTGTCTGTCTAGTCTTGTCTGTCTAGTCTTGTCTGTCTAGTCTTGTCTGTCTTGTCTGTTTTGTCTTGTCTGTCTAGTCTTGTCTGTCTAGTCTTGTCTGTCTAGTCTTGTCTGTCTAGTCTTGTCTGTCTAGTCTTGTCTGTCTAGTCTTGTCTGTCTAGTCTTGTCTGTCTAGTCTTGTCTGTCTAGTCTTGTCTGTCTAGTCTTGTCTGTCTAGTCTTGTCTGTCTAGTCTTGTCTGTCTAGTCTTGTCTGTCTAGTCTTGTCTGTCTAGTCTTGTCTGTCTAGTCTTGTCTGTCTAGTCTTGTCTGTCTAGTCTTGTCTGTCTAGTCTTGTCTGTCTAGTCTTGTCTGTCTAGTCTTGTCTGTCTAGTCTTGTCTGTCTAGTCTTGTCTGTCTAGTCTTGTCTGTCTAGTCTTGTCTGTCTAGTCTTGTCTGTCTAGTCTTGTCTGTCTAGTCTTGTCTGTCTAGTCTTGTCTGTCTAGTCTTGTCTGTCTAGTCTTGTCTGTCTAGTCTTGTCTGTCTAGTCTTGTCTGTCTAGTCTTGTCTGTCTAGTCTTGTCTGTCTAGTCTTGTCTGTCTAGTCTTGTCTGTCTAGTCTTGTCTGTCTAGTCTTGTCTGTCTAGTCTTGTCTGTCTAGTCTTGTCTGTCTAGTCTTGTCTGTCTAGTCTTGTCTGTCTAGTCTTGTCTGTCTAGTCTTGTCTGTCTAGTCTTGTCTGTCTAGTCTTGTCTGTCTAGTCTTGTCTGTCTAGTCTTGTCTGTCTAGTCTTGTCTGTCTAGTCTTGTCTGTCTAGTCTTGTCTGTCTAGTCTTGTCTGTCTAGTCTTGTCTGTCTAGTCTTGTCTGTCTAGTCTTGTCTGTCTAGTCTTGTCTGTCTAGTCTTGTCTGTCTAGTCTTGTCTGTCTAGTCTTGTCTGTCTAGTCTTGTCTGTCTAGTCTTGTCTGTCTAGTCTTGTCTGTCTAGTCTTGTCTGTCTAGTCTTGTCTGTCTAGTCTTGTCTGTCTAGTCTTGTCTGTCTAGTCTTGTCTGTCTAGTCTTGTCTGTCTAGTCTTGTCTGTCTAGTCTTGTCTGTCTAGTCTTGTCTGTCTAGTCTTGTCTGTCTAGTCTTGTCTGTCTAGTCTTGTCTGTCTAGTCTTGTCTGTCTAGTCTTGTCTGTCTAGTCTTGTCTGTCTAGTCTTGTCTGTCTAGTCTTGTCTGTCTAGTCTTGTCTGTCTAGTCTTGTCTGTCTAGTCTTGTCTGTCTAGTCTTGTCTGTCTAGTCTTGTCTGTCTAGTCTTGTCTGTCTAGTCTTGTCTGTCTAGTCTTGTCTGTCTAGTCTTGTCTGTCTAGTCTTGTCTGTCTAGTCTTGTCTGTCTAGTCTTGTCTGTCTAGTCTTGTCTGTCTAGTCTTGTCTGTCTAGTCTTGTCTGTCTAGTCTTGTCTGTCTAGTCTTGTCTGTCTAGTCTTGTCTGTCTAGTCTTGTCTGTCTAGTCTTGTCTGTCTAGTCTTGTCTGTCTAGTCTTGTCTGTCTAGTCTTGTCTGTCTAGTCTTGTCTGTCTAGTCTTGTCTGTCTAGTCTTGTCTGTCTAGTCTTGTCTGTCTAGTCTTGTCTGTCTAGTCTTGTCTGTCTAGTCTTGTCTGTCTAGTCTTGTCTGTCTAGTCTTGTCTGTCTAGTCTTGTCTGTCTAGTCTTGTCTGTCTAGTCTTGTCTGTCTAGTCTTGTCTGTCTAGTCTTGTCTGTCTAGTCTTGTCTGTCTAGTCTTGTCTGTCTAGTCTTGTCTGTCTAGTCTTGTCTGTCTAGTCTTGTCTGTCTAGTCTTGTCTGTCTAGTCTTGTCTGTCTAGTCTTGTCTGTCTAGTCTTGTCTGTCTAGTCTTGTCTGTCTAGTCTTGTCTGTCTAGTCTTGTCTGTCTAGTCTTGTCTGTCTAGTCTTGTCTGTCTAGTCTTGTCTGTCTAGTCTTGTCTGTCTAGTCTTGTCTGTCTAGTCTTGTCTGTCTAGTCTTGTCTGTCTAGTCTTGTCTGTCTAGTCTTGTCTGTCTAGTCTTGTCTGTCTAGTCTTGTCTGTCTAGTCTTGTCTGTCTAGTCTTGTCTGTCTAGTCTTGTCTGTCTAGTCTTGTCTGTCTAGTCTTGTCTGTCTAGTCTTGTCTGTCTAGTCTTGTCTGTCTAGTCTTGTCTGTCTAGTCTTGTCTGTCTAGTCTTGTCTGTCTAGTCTTGTCTGTCTAGTCTTGTCTGTCTAGTCTTGTCTGTCTAGTCTTGTCTGTCTAGTCTTGTCTGTCTAGTCTTGTCTGTCTAGTCTTGTCTGTCTAGTCTTGTCTGTCTAGTCTTGTCTGTCTAGTCTTGTCTGTCTAGTCTTGTCTGTCTAGTCTTGTCTGTCTAGTCTTGTCTGTCTAGTCTTGTCTGTCTAGTCTTGTCTGTCTAGTCTTGTCTGTCTAGTCTTGTCTGTCTAGTCTTGTCTGTCTAGTCTTGTCTGTCTAGTCTTGTCTGTCTAGTCTTGTCTGTCTAGTCTTGTCTGTCTAGTCTTGTCTGTCTAGTCTTGTCTGTCTAGTCTTGTCTGTCTAGTCTTGTCTGTCTAGTCTTGTCTGTCTAGTCTTGTCTGTCTAGTCTTGTCTGTCTAGTCTTGTCTGTCTAGTCTTGTCTGTCTAGTCTTGTCTGTCTAGTCTTGTCTGTCTAGTCTTGTCTGTCTAGTCTTGTCTGTCTAGTCTTGTCTGTCTAGTCTTGTCTGTCTAGTCTTGTCTGTCTAGTCTTGTCTGTCTAGTCTTGTCTGTCTAGTCTTGTCTGTCTAGTCTTGTCTGTCTAGTCTTGTCTGTCTAGTCTTGTCTGTCTAGTCTTGTCTGTCTAGTCTTGTCTGTCTAGTCTTGTCTGTCTAGTCTTGTCTGTCTAGTCTTGTCTGTCTAGTCTTGTCTGTCTAGTCTTGTCTGTCTAGTCTTGTCTGTCTAGTCTTGTCTGTCTAGTCTTGTCTGTCTAGTCTTGTCTGTCTAGTCTTGTCTGTCTAGTCTTGTCTGTCTAGTCTTGTCTGTCTAGTCTTGTCTGTCTAGTCTTGTCTGTCTAGTCTTGTCTGTCTAGTCTTGTCTGTCTAGTCTTGTCTCTCTAGTCTTGTCTCTCTAGTCTTGTCTGTCTAGTCTTGTCTGTCTAGTCTTGTCTGTCTAGTCTTGTCTGTCTAGTCTTGTCTGTCTAGTCTTGTCTGTCTAGCCTTGTCTGTCTAGTCTTTTCTGTCTAGCCTTGTCTCTCTAGTCTTGTCTGTCTAGTCTTGTCTGTCTAGTCTTGTCTGTCTATTCTTGTCTGTCTAGTCTTGTCTGTCTAGTCTTGTCTGTCTGAAACAAAATAAATGTAAAAAAAAAACAAAACAAATGTAAAAAATAGTGCTATTAGCTTGTGTTGCTTTACGTGAATAGAACAACATAAAATAGTGCTAGGAGATAGGACTCGTTAATAGTGAAATTAAATAAAAGATACAGGACTCGCTTTTATTATAATTTTTTGGTTATAACCTCGTGGCGATAAAATTTTGTTTTTAAGAGATAGGACTCGTGTGTGTGTGATACATTACTTTTGTGACTTTGTGGGATAATATTGTGTATATAGTTAGAGATATGACTGGATATAATTGATAAGTTAAGAAATAACAATTGATTTTTTAGTTTTGGTGTTTTTTTTTCTTATTGCTGAAAAAATTGTATATATAGATATAATTTCTATTGTTGTCGAGCATTTTAAAAATTTATTATTCGTAAGTCGTGTGGCTCATAGCATAAGGTGGAGCACTTCGACGCCGGCGGTGCCGGTTCGATTCCGAGCGGCAGAAAAATCTTTTTAAAAATATTTCTGAACGAAGAAACTTTATCTGGTCTTATCAGGAAAATCTAGTGGTCTTATAGGAAAAAAAATTAAAACATCAAACCGCTAGTTATTCGGATATATCCTGGCCTATTAATATACAGAAAATAAATTCTGAATTAAAAACACTGGTTCCGGACCGAAGGGAGGAAACTTGCACGATATGGGAGATAAATCCGAAAACTCGGACGTGGAAAATCCCTTTGCGAGAAAGGATGGCGTACAAAGGACGCCACCAAATAAAACATTCAGGGAAAGATCTATCTCTTTGACCTGTAAACCCAGCATCTCCTCTACAGAGGAGCAGCAGGCTAAGAGAAAGAGACAAGACATCTGGGAAAAAAGTCCAGCAATAGACCCGAGTAAAGATCTTGAAGTAATTACCCGTAAGATAATCGCAAGGTCGCAAGAATTAAGAAAGATAGTCAAAGAAAGTCCAAGTACGAAAAATGAAATAAAAAAAGTCACTGAGGAGATATGGAACCTAACGGGATCTCTAGAGAGAATATGGGTCAGCGGGCAATTGACCCATACTCATCTGCAGGAAAAAAGAAACGAACAAAAGCAAGGGCCAACGACCTGTAATGCAAGCACGCAAACAAGCATATCTGAAGAGGACGACGCACTGCTTGACAAAATATCAAATGGCAAGACATACGAAGAATTCTTGGAGATCGCCGATAAAGACTGGCCGCGTCACATCTTTACAAAAGTGAAAGAAGGACACGGACATGCGCTCGCGACAGCCTCGGAATGGGATATCGTGTGGTGCGTCGACGAGAATCTGCATCCTGATCAGGGAGTACCAAGGGCATTGACGGAGGCCTATGCAAGACCGGAGGAAATGCTAAGACAGGCACCAAAGCCGGGTAGAGTTGTCTATCTAAAACACACCATCGGCATACCAGATGAAAACGGAGAAATCAAAACAGAAGAACGCTATGTACACCAAATGGTTACCAGGAAGGCTCAAACGGATGAGACAGATAAAAAAGATCTGTATACGTGTCTTCAAAAACTAAGCAGACAAGTGACCAAAATGGTCGAAAGAAGCTAGCTTTTCACCGACCCAGAGAATCTGACTGGCTAATTATGAAGAAAGCGCTAGAATTTATATTTTCCAGGACTGATATAGAGATAAGGGTATACTGTCCAATCAAACCGCAAATCGCAAAACAGCAGCAGGAGCAAGGGAAGAACAACACAGACTGGACGGAAGTGGTCAAAAAATGAAGTAAAGGGAAAAACAAACCAAGGAGGAAGAAAGAGCAAAAAAACCGAGGCGGTCATGGTTAAAGCCGACGGCAGTACTTATGCAGACCTCCTAAAAATGGTGAGATCAAATGTTGACCTCGACTCACCTGGAACGGTTATTACGGGAGCCAGGAAAGCTAAAACGGGCGAATTACTTCTAGAGGTGGAAAGCGGTAAAGCCCAGGGCCTAAGGGACGAAATAAAAAGCAAATGCTCTGCAGCTCAGGTACGAGTAAAAAGAGACGATGTGCTACTACACATAAAGGATCTAGACGCGATAACTACCCAAGAAGAAATACTACAGGCAATACAAAACTTTGTCGGAGAAGACAACTGTCAAACAAAGGTCCTAAACCTTAGACCGGCATATGGAGACAGCCAAGCTGCAACCATTTCAGCCAACAAAGAAGTAGCAGAAAAGCTACTAAAAATCGGTAGAATAAAAGTGGGCATAATTCAGTGCAGGATAAGAGAAAGAATTAATATAATTAAATGTCACAGGTGTTGGAATTTTGGCCACTTCGCCAACGAATGCGAGGGCCCAGACAGGCAAAACCTTTGTCTTAAATGCGGGCGTGAAGGTCATATTGCCCAGAACTGCAACGCAGCTGAGTTTTGCCCCATATGCAACGTAAAGGGCCACAGAGCAGATTCGGGAATGTGCCCGATTTTCCAGAAGGCGCTATCGGAGGCTAGGCGCAAAAGTAAGGCACATAAATGACTATACAGTTCATACAAATAAATGCTATGAGATGCCGTGCAGCATACGACCTCTTAATCGCAACGGCATTAGAACTTAAAGCGGACATATTACTGGTAAGTGAACCCAATAAGAAGTTGGTCGAGAACGCAGACTGGTTCACGGACAATAGAAAGGACGCAGCCATCAGAGTTTTAAATCGCAAGATACCGGTGATTAAAACAGGAAGTGGTCCTGGTTTCGTATGGATAGAGCTGCAGAAATATATTATATACTGCTGCTACTTCTCACCAAATGAAAATATAGAGAAGCTGAATGAATCGCTAGAAGCATTAAATCAAGAAATAAGGGGTCAAAGTAAAAAGGCACTAATTGCTGGTGATTTCAACGCCAAGTCTCCCTACTGGGGTTCTCCAAAGGTAGACAAGAGAGGTGATCTAGTTATGGACTGGGCAGCCGAATTAGAACTCGTCGTTCAAAATAAAGGAGCTACGCATACGCTCGTCAGGGGAAACGCTCAATCCATAATAGACCTTACTTTTACGACAGTCGACTTATCTAACATGATCATAGATTGGAGTGTGCTCGAGAGGGAGAGTTTAAGCGACCATCGCTACATCCTATTCAAAATAGAAGAAGCCATAAAGCAGATAAGCCATGTAAGAACTAACGGCTGGAGTCTAAAGGCATTCAATAAAGAAAAAATGAAAAGCAGCCTGACAATGCAAATAGCACGGACGCACAAAAGAAACGCGGATACGCTCGTAGAAGTCATGAAAAAGGCGTGTGACGAAACCTTAAAAAAGAATAGAGGACCATCAAGGAGAAAACTAGTATATTGGTGGAACAACGAAATCGCCAGCATGCGGGCTGAATGTATCACAGCCAGAAGAAAATATCAGCGACACCGTACTAAAAAAGGAGTGGCCGGAGTAGCCGAAGTCTTGAAATCACTTCATTCGCTTTACAAAAAAGCTAAAAAGGATCTTCGATACCTAATCAACAAAGCTAAGCGGGATCACTGGAGAAAACTGTGTGAAGATCTCGACGACGATATTTGGGGAGACGCGTTTCAAACGTGCAAAAGAAGGCTCAAAATCCAACATCCAAACGTGCAAATGACGATGGAGGGAATGCTACAGGTAGTCGAAGTGCTTTTCCCACGCCAAAAACCATTTCTTTGGCAACAACCTAAAGTTGTTGAAATTCCATTGTTCAACCAGGAGGAACTAGCTAATGCGGCAAATCGCATCCGAGATGGCTAATGCGGCAAATCGCATCCGAGATGGAAAATCCCCGGGACTAGACGGTGTGCCACCAGAAGTAGTTAAGACCATCGCCCAGCAAGAACCTATGTTCACTCTGGAAGTAATGAATGCTCTCCTAACTGCTGGAAACTTTCCAGACAAGTGGAAGCGTTCCAGACTGGTCTTTATTAGGAAGGGAGATAAGCCAGTTGGAGAACCTTCATCTTATAGGCCCCTATGCCTTCTAGATGTGTCGGGTAAACTGTTAGAAAGTCTACTACTGAGGAGATTACAGAAGGAGCTTGACGCCGGACTGGGTTTATCCGATAAGCAATTTGGGTTCCGTAAAGGTAGATCTACCATGGGTGCAATAGAGGAAGTAAAAAAAATAGCAGAGAAAGCTAAAGCCGGCACACAAAGGACTAAAAAAATGTGTGCACTAATAACTTTTGATGTGCAAAATGCATTCAACACTGCCAACTGGGAACAACTAATGGGCGAACTTACAAGAAGACGTATAGCACCTTACCTACTACGAATGTTAAGAAGTTACCTTACCAACAGAAAACTAGTACTACAGGCCCTAAATGAGACGGTAGAAGTAGAGGTAAGCTGTGGTGTCCCACAGGGCTCTATATTAGGTCCCACGCTATGGAACGTCTTATACGACGATATTTTAAGAATGAAGCTGCCTGAAGGCGCCACGCTAATTGGTTTCGCGGACGACTTAGCCTTGGTCGTAACCGCAAAAAATGAACAAGGAATAATGCGTACTGCAAACCACGTAATCTGTATGGTAACCCAGTGGATTACAACGAGGAAACTGAAGCTAGCACCCGAAAAAACCGAGGCAGTCCTTTTGACAGGACAAAGGAAACTTATGCCAATCAAATTTAAAGTGGGAACCACGGAAATAATCCCAAAACAACAAATAAAATACCTGGGCATTTTAATAGATAGAGGACTTACGTTCTCTGCACATCTCACAGATGCTGCAGGAAAAGGATTAAAGACACTGGGAGCAATGGAAAAAATAATGCCAAACGTTGGGGGACCCAGAAGCTCCAAGCGTAAACTCTTAGGTATGGTAGCACAATCTGCTATGTTATATGGAGCTCCACTCTGGGCAGAAAAAATGAATACAAGAAGCTGCGCAGAAAAATTGGAATCAGTACAACGTAAAATTGCACTTCGTATATGCAGTGCATACCGTACAGTATCTGGAGAGGCAGCATTAGTAGTCGCCGCTATTGCACCCATCGATTTGCTCGCAAAAGAAAGAAAAGACATAAGCAAGGCAGGCCACAACAATCGCAGGCAGAAAGCTAGAGTGAATCTCCTCAACGAATGGCAGCAAAGATGGTCACATACAGAGAAAGGCCAGTGGACTAGGCTACTCATACCAGACTTAACTGTATGGACCAACAGGAAACACGGAGAAGTTAGTTACCATCTTACGCAATTTCTAACTGGTCACGGTTGTTTCAATGACTTTCTACACCACATTGGTAGATCATCGGATAATTCCTGTGTATACTGTGGTGAAATAGACACAGTAAACCACACAATATTTGAATGCTACAGATGGGAAAGTGATAGGGATGAAGCTGTAAAGAATATGGGTACACCTTTTGACGCACGAACAGTCATGGCCTATATGTTAGAAAATAAAGAAAATTGGGACAAGATCCACAGACTTATCCGAACAATAATATCGACAAAAGAAACAGACGAGAGAAAGAGACGAGTGACCAAGTATAGTCAAAACTAACTACAGCGACTAAATGACAACAACCAGCACTCTGAAGCCATGCGATAAGCGTTTCCGGAGAGCCTGGTTGGTTTCCTGGGGACCACTTGTCTGTATAAAGTACAGCTACGCCCCGAAAAAAAAAAAAAAAAAAAAAAAAAAAAAGTCTTGTCTGTCTAGTCTTGTCTGTCTAGTCTTGTCTGTCTAGTCTTGTCTGTCTAGTTTTGTCTGTCTAGTCTTGTCTGTCTAGTCTTGTCTGTCTAGTCTTGTCTGTCTAGTCTTGTCTGTCTAGTCTTGTCTGTCTAGTCTTGTCTGTCTAGGCTTGTTTGTCTAGTTTTGTCTGTCTAGTCTTGTCTGTCTAGCCTTGTCTGTCTAGTCTTGTCTGTCTAATCTTGTCTGTCTAGTCTTGTCTGTCTAGTCTTGTCTGTCTAGTCTTGTCTGTCTAGTCTTGTCTGTCTAGTCTTGTCTGTCTAGTCTTGTCTGTCTAGTCTTGTCTGTCTAGTCTTGTCTGTCTAGTCTTGTCTGTCTAGTCTTGTCTGTCTAGTCTTGTCTGTCTAGTCGTTTCTGTCTAGACTTGTCTGTCTAGTCTTGTCTGTCTAGTCTTGTCTGTCTAGTCTTGTCTGTCTAGTCTTGTCTGTCTAGTCGTTTCTGTCTAGACTTGTCTGTCTAGTCTTGTCTGTCTAGTCTTGTCTGTCTAGTCTTGTCTGTCTAGTCTTGTCTGTCTAGTCTTGTCTGTCTAGTCTTGTCTGTCTAGTCTTGTCTGTCTAGTCTTGTCTGTCTAGTCTTGTCTGTCTAGTCTTGTCTGTCTAGTCTTGTCTGTCTAGTCTTGTCTGTCTAGTCTTGTCTGTCTAGTCTTGTCTGTCTAGTCTTGTCTGTCTAGTCTTGTCTGTCTAGTCTTGTCTGTCTAGTCTTGTCTGTCTAGTCTTGTCTGTCTAGTCTTGTCTGTCTAGTCTTGTCTGTCTAGTCTTGTCTGTCTAGTCTTGTCTGTCTAGTCTTGTCTGTCTAGTCTTGTCTGTCTAGTCTTGTCTGTCTAGTCTTGCCTGTCTAGTCTTGTCTGTCTAGTCTTGTCTGTCTAGTCTTGTCTGTCTAGTCTTGTCTGTCTAGTTTTGTCTGTCTAGTCTTGTCTGTCTAGTCTTGTCTGTCTAGTCTTGTCTGTCTAGACTTGTCTGTCTAGTCTTGTCTGTCTAGTCTTGTCTGTCTAGTCTTGTCTGTCTAGTCTTGTCTGTCTAGTCTTGTCTGTCTAGTCTTATCTGTCTAGTCTTGTCTGTCTAGTCTTGTCTGTCTAGTCTTGCCTGTCTAGTCTTGTCTGTCTAATCTTGTCTGTCTAGTCTTGTCTGTCTGGTCTTGTCTGTCTAGTCTTGTCTGTCTAGTCTTGACTGTCTAGTCTTGTCTGTCTAGTCTTGTCTGTCTAGTCTTGTCTGTCTAGTCTTGTCTGTCTAGTCTTGTCTGTCTAGTCTTGTCTGTCTAGTCTTGTCTGTCTAGTCTTGTCTGTCTAGTCTTGTCTGTCTAGTCTTGTCTGTCTAGTCTTGTCTGTCTAGTCTTGTCTGTCTAGTCTTGTCTGTCTAGTCTTGTCTGTCTAGTCTTGTCTGTCTAGTCTTGTCTGTCTAGTCTTGTCTGTCTAGTCTTGTCTGTCTAGTCTTGTCTGTCTAGTCTTGTCTGTCTAGTCTTGTCTGTCTAGTCTTGTCTGTCTAGTCTTGTCTGTCTAGTCTTGTCTGTCTAGTCTTGTCTGTCTAGTCTTGTCTGTCTAGTCTTGTCTGTCTAGTCTTGTCTGTCTAGTCTTGTCTGTCTAGTCTTGTCTGTCTAGTCTTGTCTGTCTAGTCTTGTCTGTCTAGTCTTGTCTGTCTAGTCTTGTCTGTCTAGTCTTGTCTGTCTAGTCTTGTCTGTCTAGTCTTGTCTGTCTAGTCTTGTCTGTCTAGTCTTGTCTGTCTAGTCTTGTCTGTCTAGTCTTGTCTGTCTAGTCTTGTCTGTCTAGTCTTGTCTGTCTAGTCTTGTCTGTCTAGTCTTGTCTGTCTAGTCTTGTCTGTCTAGTCTTGTCTGTCTAGTCTTGTCTGTCTAGTCTTGTCTGTCTAGTCTTGTCTGTCTAGTCTTGTCTGTCTAGTCTTGTCTGTCTAGTCTTGTCTGTCTAGTCTTGTCTGTCTAGTCTTGTATGTCTAGTCTTGTCTGTCTAGTCTTGTCTGTCTAGTCTTGTCTGTCTAGTCTTGTCTGTCTAGTCTTGTCTGTCTAGTCTTGTCTGTCTAGTCTTGTCTGTCTAGTCTTGTCTGTCTAGTCTTGTCTGTCTAGTCTTGTCTGTCTAGTGTTGTCTGTCTAGTCTTGTCTGTCTAGTCTTGTCTGTCTAGTCTTGTCTGTCTAGTCGTGTCTGTCTAGTCTTGTCTGTCTAGTCTTGTCTGTCTAGTCTTGTCTGTCTAGTCTTGTCTGTCTAGTCTTGTCTGTCTAGTCTTGTCTGTCTAGTCTTGTCTGTCTAGTCAAATTCAAATTCAAATTCAAATTCAAATTCAGTTTATTGATCTATAGATGTAATGATTATACATATTAGACATGTCAAAGTTAGAATACATAGAAATAAATAGAGTACAAGAATACAAAAGCACATAAAGTTAAAAATTAAAAAAATAAATATTAGACATCATTAAAAAAATCAATGACAGTATAATAGCATTTATCTAAGAGGTAAGTTTTAAGGCGTATTCGGAAACTTCTATAACTGGCTAACTCCTTAATAGCCAACGGTAACTGGTTATAGATTTGAATACCTATTCGATTAGGAGCACCTTTGCAAATGGTGAGATTACTTTTCACCGGTCTTAGGTTCAAATAATTTCTGGTACCATATCCATGGCGGTCATCTCTTACTCCAATTACATTCCTATTTTTAAAAATATGACATGCTAGCTCCCATATATAAATACATGGAACGGTGAGGATTTTAAGATTTTTAAAGTATGATCTGCATGAGGTGGTTCTTGTGATGCCTGCTATTGTTCGTATTACCCTTTTTTGTGCAAGAAATACTCCTTGACTAAGTGAAGCAGCTCCCCAGACTAAAATGCCATAAGCCAGAACCGAATGAATTTCAGCATGGTATACGCTGAGAAGAACATCTTCACCCACCGTTTGTCTTACTTTTCTTAACAGATACGATTTACTGTGCAGCTTATGAATTATTGCATCAGTGGTTGCAGTCCATGTCAGGTGTTCCTCTAGGTATATACCTAGAAATTTTACTTTTTCCTGGCGAGTTAGCTTGCAGTTGCCAATTTTGAGAGAAATGTCATCAGTGGGATTTCTTCGACTGCATTGAAAAATCACATAGCTTGTTTTTCCAATATTAAGGTGTAAGTTATTGGCACAGAACCATGTGTATAGTTTTAACAGGATAATGTTCAGTTGTGTTGCCGTTGCTTCAAGTGAACGTTCCGAAATTAGGATACTCGAATCATCCGCATACAGGGTGCAGTGATAAGGGCCGATAAAATGTATCATGTCAGCTGTATAGAGAGAAAACAGAATCGGTGCTAAGATACTACCTTGCGGCAACCCTATTCTGAGAACTTTAGTATTAGAGTATCCTGTCCTCCCTCTTGAATTTATTCTGACGTATTGTCTTCTATTATTTAAGTAGGACTCGAACCAACGACCAGCCTTTCCTCTAATTCCATAGGAATATAGTTTGTCCAGGAGAATTTCATGTGCGACGCAGTCAAAGGCTTTTGACAGGTCGCAAAAAATTCCCACTGGACATTTCCCTTCGTCTACCTCATTAACGATTTTGTTGTAGAATTCACTGATTGCTGTGGAGGTGGATTTTTGTTTGCAGAATCCATGTTGCTGGCGAGGAATTAGATGATGTCGCGTAATGAAAGGCATTAATCGCCTTTCCATAGAATATTCAAGGATCTTTGCCAGAACCGATGCGAGCGAGATCGGTCTGTAATTGTTCCTATCAATTCTGTTTCCTTTCTTGAATATAGGTGAAACTACTGCGATTTTTAGAGCATCAGGTACCTTTTCAGAAGCGAACGAGCAATTGATAATATCGGTAATAGGCTCTATCAGTTCACTTTCGAATTCCTTAATGATACTAGCAGGCAAGGAGTCTGGGCCCTGGGTTGGTTTATTTTTAATTTTTTTGAAGACTAAGGACATTTCGCTAGGAGAGAAATCTTCGAGATAAATAGATTTTTCGTTTCGGAGAATGTGGCTATTGTCCAAGTAGGTTGACGGAATGTTTTCTATAATCCTTTCAGGTGCTGAGGTAAAGAAGTCATTAAAAAGTGAAGCTACCGCTTCAGGGGTTTCTACAAGTCTTTCATTCTCTAATAGGTAAATGTCTTGTTTACTCCGTACTTTGTTGGACAGTTCATCTACTGTCTTTAAAAGAGTACGTTGTTTATTAGATGATTTTCCAATTTTGTTTCTAAAGTAATTTCTTTTAGTAGAGATAAGGAGATTCAGGTGCGTTTTCTTGTGTGCCAAGTAAATTTCTTTCAAGTCAGGGTGCTGCTTTTGTAGAATATACAGGTCCTTTAACTTTCTGCTTGAGATTTTAATTTCTTTGGTTATCCAAGAAGTGGAAGTAATTGTTATTTTCTTTAATGGACAATATTTAAAAATATAAAATTGCATCAGTTGGATAAACGAGTTGACCTTTCTCTCGCAGTCCTTAGTTGAGAAAATATCTGCCCAGGATTCTTTTTGTAGAGCTTCTTGAAGGCGAAGTTTATTGGCTGCACAGAAGTTTCGAGCAAAATAAAAATCTTGTTTAGATTTATTAGGAAATACTACATTGGCAACCAGTATGAATCTGTGATCAGAGAGAGTGTTGTCCCCAACAGTGATTGGAGCTGGGCGATTTAGTCTGACAAAAAGATTGTCAATTGTGCTCTGTGAGGTGTTAGTTACCCTAGTGGGAACCTTTACTCTGTGATCTAGACCATATGATAGCAGCATGTTGATTAGATTGGTTTTATCTTTGGAATGTTTATCAAAGTGTATATTAAAGTCACCTACAATAAAAATGTCATCATATTTAAGAAACACACAGTCAAGTACCTCTTCGAGAATTATCATGAAAGTGGTGACACACCCCGTAGGCGGTCGATATACAGTTATAATAACCACAGAATTAGTACCCGACTTCCATACAACCCCACACAACTCAACTTGTTTTTCAATGGATTTACTGGAGATTTCTAGAGTGTGGCAGTTATCGAAATATGTGTGTTTAACCCAAATTGCAACTCCTCCGCCAATAGACTGCGTTCGTGAATAGGAGGCAATCGATTTATAATTAGGTATATTTATGTAAGACATTAGCTCATCCGTCAGCCACGTTTCTGCCAGACATAAAAAGTGTGGCGAGTGCTCAGATGTTAAAAGCTCCAGTTAAAGGAGTTTCTGTTTAATACTTTGAGCATTAATGAATAATATAAGATTGTTAATAGGTTTGGTACTATTTTTGCAGTTATTTTTCGATGGAGAGTGAAGTAAAATTGGCCCTGAATTCGGAAGATTTAGTTGGTTACTCTCAGTTTGTGAGGGTTTGGGAAGAAAAAACGATTAACTCTTGTGTATTGCGGCCAGGTTTCCGGTTTTTGCACATCTTCAAGTTTATCCATTGGGACAGAGACCTTAAAAGATGAGTATTCTTTGGGAAACTTAGAAGGAAGTTTAGTACACTGTATGTGGTCGAACTGTTTACTGTTAAGATATTTGATTACATCATCCTCGTTGAGTTCTGGATCCAGACGGTAGACATGAAGGTGAGCGTAATTCTTCACCGCCCTAATTGCGGAATTCTCGGAGTTTGTGCCAATTATTATATTTGATCTTCTATTATTCCTTTTCTTTTTATTTTGAAATTGCCACGTATCGTTGTTTATATTTTTATCAAGTTGTGTTTTTTTAACACCGCTCTCACGAGTATCGGTTTTATCGTGCACTATTGGTTTTTCCTTTCTCGAAGGTCCTTGCTGCTTCGTATCTTGCGAATTGGCCTTATCGGAACAAGATAAGACTTCACCTGTGTTTTTATCTGCTTCGCATTCTTTCGCAGGTTCGGTTAAGTTTTTACCCGTAGAATTAAACAATTGATCTGAAGTGGCCATTTTTTATAAAAGCATAGAATTTTGGGTTTGTAGATTTCTTACTTGCTGCGTAAGTTCCCGTAGTTCCTTTTTCACACGGTCCTGGATATTATCCATGATTGATGATCTCATCGACTCTAATTCACTCCTTATGGCTCCAGTAATCATGTCCTTGAAATAGGGACTTTGAAGGTACAATATCACAGGGTCACCATTTGCATCTGGATTAGCGTTAGAACGTAATTCTCTTGGCATATTGCAAACAAATATATTAAATTCACTTAGAGTGGATTAAAGAGATAGTTTTCTCTCAAGCTTGATTTGATGTTCACGCTCTCGCGGTTCGACCGCGACTCTAGTCTTGTCTAGTCTAGTCTTGTCTGTCTAGTCTTGTCTGTCTAGTCTTGTCTGTCTAGTCTTGTCTGTCTAGTCTTGTCTGTCTAGTCTTGTCTGTCTAGTCTTGTCTGTCTAGTCTTGTCTGTCTAGTCTTGCCTGTCTAGTCTTGTCTGTCTAGTCTTGTATGTCTAGTCTTGTCTGTTTAGTCTTGTCTGTCTAGTCTTGTCTGTCTAGTCTTGTCTGTCTAGTCTTGTCTGTCTAGTCTTGTCTGTCTAGTCTTGTCTGTCTAGTCTTGTCTGTCTAGTCTTGTCTGTCTAGTCTTGTCTGTCTAGTCTTGTCTGTCTAGTCTTGTCTGTCTAGTCTTGTCTGTCTAGTCTTGTCTGTCTAGTCTTGTCTGTCTAGTCTTGTCTGTCTTGTCTTGTCTGTCTAGTCTTGTCTGTCTAGTCTTGTCTGCCTAGTCTTGTCTAACTAGTCTTGTCTGTGTAGTCTTGTCTGTCTAGTCTTGTCTGTCTAGTCTTGTCTGTCTAGTCTTGTCTGTCTAGTCTTGTCTGTCTAGTCTTGTCTGTCTAGTCTTGTCTGTCTAGTCTTGTCTGTCTAGTCTTGTCTGTCTAGTCTTGTCTGTCTAGTCTTGTCTGTCTAGTCTTGTCTGTCTAGTCTTGTCTGTCTAGTCTTGTCTGTATAGTCTTGTCTGTCTAGTCTTGTCTGTCTAGTCTTGTCTGTCTAGTCTTGTCTGTCTAGTCTTGTCTGTCTAGTCTTGTCTGTCTAGTCTTGTCTGTCTAGTCTTGTCTGTCTAGTCTTGTCTGTCTCGTCTTGTCTGTCTAGTCTTGTCTGTCTAGTCTTGTCTGTCTAGTCTTGTCTGTCTAGTCTTGTCTGTCTAGTCTTGTCTGTCTAGTCTTGTCTGTCTAGTCTTGTCTGTCTAGTCTTGTCTGTCTAGTCTTGTCTGTCTAGTCTTGTCTGTCTAGTCTTGTCTGTCTAGTCTTGTCTGTCTAGTCTTGTCTGTCTAGTCTTGTCTGTCTAGTCTTGTCTGTCTAGTCTTGTCTGTCTAGTCTTGTCTGTCTAGTCTTGTCTGTCTAGTCTTGTCTGTCTAGTCTTGTCTGTCTAGTCTTGTCTGTCTAGTCTTGTCTGTCTAGTCTTGTCTGTCTAGTCTTGTCTGTCTAGTCTTGTCTGTCTAGTCTTGTCTGTCTAGTCTTGTCTGTCTAGTCTTGTCTGTCTAGTCTTGTCTGTCTAGTCTTGTCTGTCTAGTCTTGTCTGTCTAGTCTTGTCTGTCTAGTCTTGTCTGTCTAGTCTTGTCTGTCTAGTCTTGTCTGTCTAGTCTTGTCTGTCTAGTCTTGTCTGTCTAGTCTTGTCTGTCTAGTCTTGTCTGTCTAGTCTTGTCTGTCTAGTCTTGTCTGTCTAGTCTTGTCTGTCTAGTCTTGTCTGTCTAGTCTTGTCTGTCTAGTCTTGTCTGTCTAGTCTTGTCTGTCTAGTCTTGTCTGTCTAGTCTTGTCTGTCTAGTCTTGTCTGTCTAGTCTTGTCTGTCTAGTCTTGTCTGTCTAGTCTTGTCTGTCTAGTCTTGTCTGTCTAGTCTTGTCTGTCTAGTCTTGTCTGTCTAGTCTTGTCTGTCTAGTCTTGTCTGTCTAGTCTTGTCTGTCTAGTCTTGTCTGTCTAGTCTTGTCTGTCTAGTCTTGTCTGTCTAGTCTTGTCTGTCTAGTCTTGTCTGTCTAGTCTTGTCTGTCTAGTCTTGTCTGTCTAGTCTTGTCTGTCTAGTCTTGTCTGTCTAGTCTTGTCTGTCTAGTCTGTCTGTCTAGTCTTGTCTGTCTAGTCTTGTCTGTCTAGTCTTGTCTGTCTAGTCTTGTCTGTCTAGTCTTGTCTGTCTAGTCTTGTCTGTCTAGTCTTGTCTGTCTAGTCTTGTCTGTCTAGTCTTGTCTGTCTAGTCTTGTCTGTCTAGTCTTGTCTGTCTAGTCTTGTCTGTCTAGTCTTGTCTGTCTAGTCTTGTCTGTCTAGTCTTGTCTGTCTAGTCTTGTCTGTCTAGTCTTGTCTGTCTAGTCTTGTCTGTCTAGTCTTGTCTGTCTAGTCTTGTCTGTCTAGTCTTGTCTGTCTAGTCTTGTCTGTCTAGTCTTGTCTGTCTAGTCTTGTCTGTCTAGTCTTGTCTGTCTAGTCTTGTCTGTCTAGTCTTGTCTGTCTAGTCTTGTCTGTCTAGTCTTGTCTGTCTAGTCTTGTCTGTCTAGTCTTGTCTGTCTAGTCTTGTCTGTCTAGTCTTGTCTGTCTAGTCTTGTCTGTCTAGTCTTGTCTGTCTAGTCTTGTCTGTCTAGTCTTGTCTGTCTAGTCTTGTCTGTCTAGTCTTGTCTGTCTAGTCTTGTCTGTCTAGTCTTGTCTGTCTAGTCTTGTCTGTCTAGTCTTGTCTGTCTAGTCTTGTCTGTCTAGTCTTGTCTGTCTAGTCTTGTCTGTCTAGTCTTGTCTGTCTAGTCTTGTCTGTCTAGTCTTGTCTGTCTAGTCTTGTCTGTCTAGTCTTGTCTGTCTAGTCTTGTCTGTCTAGTCTTGTCTGTCTAGTCTTGTCTGTCTAGTCTTGTCTGTCTAGTCTTGTCTGTCTAGTCTTGTCTGTCTAGTCTTGTCTGTCTAGTCTTGTCTGTCTAGTCTTGTCTGTCTAGTCTTGTCTGTCTAGTCTTGTCTGTCTAGTCTTGTCTGTCTAGTCTTGTCTGTCTAGTCTTGTCTGTCTAGTCTTGTCTGTCTAGTCTTGTCTGTCTAGTCTTGTCTGTCTAGTCTTGTCTGTCTAGTCTTGTCTGTCTAGTCTTGTCTGTCTAGTCTTGTCTGTCTAGTCTTGTCTGTCTAGTCTTGTCTGTCTAGTCTTGTCTGTCTAGTCTTGTCTGTCTAGTCTTGTCTGTCCTAGTCT